>BQNB010073007.1:0-32248 GCA_026074375.1 Tanacetum coccineum
ATTTCATTCTCATTTATCAAAGTCGTTTCAAAAGTCATGGTTGTTTTGTCGATTTAGGCGTTAAGTAGGATTATCACAAGTGGTCCACAATGTCCGAGGTTAATAAAGCTTATGAGGTTGCTTACTGAGGTTGCTTTTGGAGTTCTATTAATCAGTTTATAGCATAGTTAACAGATTTTGATTCCATTGAATAGCTTATTTATTAGTGGCGATATGATAAATTCTATCAAGCTCAAATTGTATGTTTGTATATAGGAATATGAAAACACTTTTGGTATATACCATACCTTCTTATTACTATCTACGTTACGTTTTACCTATACGCTGCAGTAACATGTTATCCCCCGCCGCAACGCGCGGGTTAAATTCCCACTCGTTGGTATCAATCATGATTATTTTGGTATTGATCCTTTTGAACTTGACCCTTTTGGTGTTGAAGCTTTTAATTTTGAGGTGAATAATCCTATTGGTGCTGAAGGAGATAAATATAAAGATTTTAAATTTCCTCCGAAGCTGAAGTATCTGGCGCTAAATCACATGGGACGAAAAGAAATTGTTCTTCCTTTTGCACATCTGATAACGCAACTGGATACCCAATTTGTATTTGATAGGAACCACCACCACCAACATTCGTTGATTGAGAATTGGTCCCAACTTGGAAGTTCTTTATACGGCTTTCATTTGTAACGAAGGATTAGAACAGCTAAGTCAGTACTGCAAAAACTTGCGCAAGCTTTATGTGAGGAATACAACGGGGCCGCTTACAGAGAGAGGTTTTTATATTTGCCCTGGCTCTAGGATGTCGTGAATTGGAATGCTTACATATTAATTTGGCTTATATCACTTTTGAAGCTATGGTCCATATAGGAATTAATTTGAAAAACCTCTCTGATTTGAGTATGGTATTACGTAACAAAGGCGTAAGCATGAAAGATTCAGTACTAGACAATGGGATCCGAACTCTACTAATTGGTTGCAACAAACTTGAGCGGCTTAGTATTTGCTTTCAGGAGCTTGGAGGATTGAGGACATAGGTCTAAGTTATATAGGGAAGTTTGGTTGTAATTTGAGATACCTGTCATTTGGGTGCCCGAAATTGCAGAACATTGTAATCAGTAATTGTCCCTTTAGCAAGGAAGCGTTTGACGTCTTTAGGTGTAATGTACCTTCTCTAAGGTACTTTCAGGTTCAGGGTGTGCCTCGTCACTGTCGTTATCTTTTGGAAGAGGATCAGCCAAATTTTAAACAGATTGTTTGATATATTGTTCTACACTTATTTGGGTCTTCACCTAGCTTTGTTCAGCAAAATATATATTGTTCTCTGTCTTTAAATACCCTTTAATTTTGTGTTATTTGATGTTAACTTTGAACAAGATCATTTGGTGAATTATCTGTAGTGACCTCTTTTTTGCTTAACAAAAATGTTGATGCTTGGTATCTTTTGACAATACTTTCGTGTCTCATTCATATAAAGAGTACTGTCCATTTCTATACATCGTATTTCCAATTGAAGACACAGCAACGTGTTGTATACGTTGCATATTTATCGCTCAGACAATTACGATTTCCTGACTTTGCATTTAGCACTCTTACCAACTGCTCCTAACTCTAGCAAAAGAGCATCAACTGCAAGAACTAGGGGTGTTCACGGGGCGGTTCGGTTCGGTTAGTTGAAAGATTTAAACTATCCGTCGCGGGGCGGGTAATTAATTTTACTATCCGTCGCCGAACCGTACTAGGCGGGTAACCGGACATGCGGGTACCCGAAGTTTAGCGGTTACCCGCGGTTCGTGTCACGGTTAACCGTATTTTGGACGTTTAATAGATTTTAACCTTATAAAAAATAACTATTCTAGTAACATAAATTGGTAATTTCTAGTGAAAATAAATGACGTTGAATTTAAAAGTCATATAAAAACTTAAGTAATTTCGTTACAATAATTGCATTTCAATATTCATATATAAACGTAATAACAATAAATTTATCGACGTTATATGATTACGATCACATTACATCAATTTTCACACATAGATTTTTACAAATGTTACTTAACGAGTGAAAAAGTCCGTTAATCAATAAAAGTATGCAATAATCAGTTAATACTTGTACAATTATTTGAATATTAATTAAAATAATCATGTATAATATGCCGGTTCCCGTCGGTTTAACCTCGGATATCTAAAAGTAAGAAAACCGGAAACCGGATACCTTATAAGCGTTTTTTTCGTTTCGGATTTTTTTTCGGTTTCGGTTCTTCGGTTGTCGGTTTTTTCGGTTTCGGATTGAGCGGTTCGGCTCGGTTCGTCGGTTTCACGGTTTTTTGAACACCCCTAGCAAGAACTCAGACTCATACAAGAGGTCAGATCACCAGACATTAATTATACCATATAATCTAAACTATTGCAAAAACAAAAAAATTATATTTTTCAAATGCATAAATAATATTTCAAAACTTCCAACCGATACATCCGTAACAAAAATTGATTTTCCAACATCAATATCCTACGATATAACCTTACATCTTCTCATAGAACCTGTTACGCAAAAACCGCTTCAATAAGTTTGGATGTTAAACGGTCTAACGCAAAGATCTTCCAAACTTCATAGTCATTATTTTCCTTTTTTTGTTCGCTTTATGCTTGGCGGCAATTCTAAGCTTCCTCTTGGCATTTCCCATGGGGTTAACAGCAGCCGTTGTTTTCTTATCTTTACTTCTCATATCCCTTTTTGCTTTAAGAGTTTTCCTTATCGAGTTATAAACTTGAACAAAATTTTGGACCCCGATTACATCTCTGATGCTGTCACGAACCTTTTGCGCATTTTGTTTTACATCATCTGAAAGAAAACATATGTCCATCATCAGCTTTAAATATTATGGGGCTGTGTAGGGGTGTAAATGAAGATGGAACAGCTCGTGAATTATTCGAGATCGACACGGAAAATACTCTAAATAGACTCGAATTCAAATGAGTCGAGTTCGAGCGACTCGAGAAAAAACCTGAGCCGAGTTCGAGTTTCGTAATACTCGACTCGCGAGCCTTACTCAGCTTTGCTTAAATCACACATTTACCCTTTTATACACATAATTACTTAATTATCAATTATCATCACTAGATAAAGTAATATGCATACAAAACGAGTCGAGCTAGATAGGCTCATTTGAGATCTAGTTTTAGATGGTGTCTGGAGCTCGAACATGAATTATAAAGCCAGATCGAGCTCGAGTTGAGTTTCGAGCTTGAGTCGAGTTTCGAGCCCAATTACACCCCTAGAATAGAATAGCTAACAATGTAATTAAAATAGCTAACAATGCCACATGTCTCTTAATCGAAAGACTAAAAGTAAATAGAATACTAGAGTACTTTTATTGGACATCAGATACGGGAACTTACCAGAAATAACTTTCCCAGCAAATCCCTCAGAGACTTTGTACAAAGGCAGGAGCATCTGATAAGCAAAAGTTTGACCGTCATTCTGGTCAACCATATCCATAGCTTCATTGTTATCGAGGATTTTGGGTGAAATTTTTCTGAAGCATTCAAAAACAATTCCCATCTGCAAATAGTTAACTACCTGTCAGCAAATAAGAACTCCAAAAGAAACTATATTTACTGTCAATTAGTGGTGGCAATTTCCAGCCATTTACTGATGAATGGGTTGGTTTGGGTTTAGCTCGTTTTATGTAATGATATTGTTTTGTGCCGTTTACACGTTAACCAGCCCGCCCATGATAAAAATCTAAAACTATAAAAGAATGACAAACAAATTTGAAAAAATTATAGTGTCGCTGTGGTTTGTACACCTTTGTATAAATCGGGTCCCATATATGCTTATTACTCATTAGAAACACAGTTGGCTTTCACTTTTGGAAGGGTGAATAACCAAATATGAAAGCAAACATTGTATGCAGACTAATCTGCATCGGCCATGGACTTGTTCTGTAGTTTTGAGTAGGCCACAGTGACCATTTTTTACTGAATAAAAAAAACAGTAATACCTGAACCTTCCTCCATATCAAGGGAATCCTTTCCCATCTTTTGAGTAAAGACGAAATTAGCACACTACTTGTACTTCTCAACACGGATTCAAGTCACAGTGTCATTCATGCCCCAATGCAAGTGATCCAAACATACTTCTACCTTTCCTTGAATCGAGAATCACGAAACCTCTTAAAAGAATTTCTTCATCATCTGGATTAATAGTAGACCAAAACCGTTGAATTTCGTTTTGTTGCCCTAAGATTAATTGCAATGTGAGAATTGAAGTCTCAACATTATACTGAAGACATTTATTGGCTTCTTCGTCATTAAGCGATGCTTTCAACTGAGAGCAAAAAGAAACTGCTAACAGAAAGAGTCGACTCGGTTGCGTTAAGAAATAACTTCCCATCCTTGATACCCCATTTCCCTTGCAGACCGATTCCAATCTTTTAAAGTACAATGCAATAAGACGGTTTGAGATATTGCGCAGCCAAATGTGGGGATGCAGTAAGAACTCGCAAATTAGCCCCCACATGTCCTGTAATCAATTGGAAAAAATACATATAGTTAATTTTCTTGCATGTAATATTTTATATTCCACATGTTGGGTTAATTAAATAAAGTACCTCCAGATCTTCCCGTAAGACCCGTTCAGGAAACTGCCCAAGTATCTTCTCGAATAGAACCAGTGAGTAGTATGCCTCTTTCCATAGGGGAACTGCTGCTCCACTTGAAAGATCTGATTGACCATCTTTTATGATCTTGACTGCGGATGGTAATATTTCTCTCATTATGCTTAAAACAGTATTGATATATTCTGCAAAGCGTTTCTTCATTACTTCTACCAATAGTCCCAAGACCTGAATATAATGAAGTGAACAAAGATCGTAACATAATTGAAGGTGTTTGTAATTAACAACATTTGGGCAACAATTACATCATTTTTTTTTGTAATGAATACTTATGTTATTGTTCTCGTTTTATTTTACTTTTGACCGCAATAGTCGTCCTCGTGATCATCAATTTTAGTTACTTGAGTGAAATGAAATATGCTTTATCTTTATAATGAAAATAGCAAGCAATTTATATGGACAATACCTGTGCTGCAGCACTCCATAAACCCTGGTTCTTTGCTGAATACCAATCCAAAGTGTTTGTTAAAATAGAACGCAGACTTTGTGAGTCAACACGGTCAGCCAAAATCTTTATAGCAGTACCAGCCATAGATCGAACTTGTTGCTCCGTATCATTTGCCAAACAGAGAACCAGTTGCACAAAAAGAGTTTTTGAAAGCTCGTTTACAATAGGTGACTGAAACTTCTTAATAATAGCATGGAGCATTTCAAGCACAGCTTCTCTTCCGGTCGAATGCTCATAACTACAACCAGAAAAAAAAAGGCGCATATTTAGATTATAAACTAATTCAACATTACACACTAATTCAACATTACACGTACCAAAAATATTATCAGGAACTAAAGTTACCTTAGATTTGAAACCAAGAAATCAAAATGTTGTTGCCTGCGCTTTTTTTGAAGGTCATAATCGAGCAAAAACGGTAGAAATATGTGACTGCATTTCTTGCGTATCAGTTCATCTGTACTTGTTACCATTAACTCTGCAACTTGATTAGCAAGATCATATATCTCCGGAACATCAACCTTACGCTTCACAATCTCCCTCAATAAAGAAAGTGCGATAGATGATGGCTTTCTTTCAAGATCAACAAACATCGAAAATTGAAGAAGCATCTGCGCATGCTCTTTTGAAAGTTTCAAACTTGTGCTTTTTAGAAGTACAGTCAGCATCCGAATACAAGATTCAGCTAATGGACTGCTGGCGTTAACAGAACGATGTAAGATAGCAAAAAGTTGACTTCTTATATTATCAGCTTGTGAATCGAGCGACGGTAACCCGAACTTCACAGAAGGAAGTGAAGAACCATAAGACGATGAAGATGTTTATATCTTCCATACTGAAGCGTTCAAACCACTGCATAGCAATTCAACAAAAGGATCCAAGAATCCCAATATCTGTTCGTCTTTTTTTAGCTTTTTCAGTTTCTTGATTCGCTTATGCAAAATCCTGAGAGCAAATACCGTTATCATATATGAATCCTTCGCATTCTCTTTAATAAGCTGATAAGTAAAAAAGAAAATATCTCTTGGGTTTGCGGTTGGGTTTGATTCAATACCAGAAGCTATATGCTGCAGCATAGTTTCTAATTTTGACTTCAATTTCGGCGTCAACTGCTTCTGAATATTTTTTTTGATCGGTGAAATTAGCTTCATCGCTTGGGTTTGTAACGTAACGTTTTGAGCTATTAATGTCAGAGTCTCGAACGATTTCTTTTTTCTTGTTTCCTTCATTTTTGAAGCAATCTTATCAACATCTTTCTCTTCCGAAACCTCACCAAGAATATCATTTACAGACACAGAAAGAAGTTCCTCCAAACAATAATCCAATTTCCCGCTCTCGGGAGCGGATAGACATTTCGACAAAATGAAATTGAGTGTATATCCAAGAACGTGCACCTCGAATCCTCTTTTTAAAGTCGATCTCAACACTTTGAGAATGACTTGAAGATACTCAACCCCTAATTCTTTCAAACAAGCAGCAAGAGCAGATCGTGCTTCATCACGAACACTTTCTAAACGACTTTTTAAAAAGTTCGAAATACGGTGAATAATAGTCGGAAGTTGAAGCTCCAAAATGTCACCGGGAAGTTGCTTCAATAACTTGAGTGCAACAAGACTCACGTTAACATTGACATTATCGGTATCCAAAGTCAACAAATTTTGGACTTTTGGTAGGATGCTTTTGTGAAGAGAAGTTTGTATGTCGGATGTTTGTCTCCTTGCGTACATTTGACCAACACAACTGACTTGTCGGTTTTGACTTCTGAAAAATGGAACTTGTCAAGAATAGAGCAAATGAGTCGCAAAAAGAGTTTTTGTCTGTCGGGTCTAAGTTTGAGCTCTTTGAAGCATCTGTTGAGGAGTGCATAGTATTGTTTCCATCCCATAGAAGCAGAAATAAATGCAATGGCTTCGATGCAAGCATTTCTAAGATGCTCTCCTTTGTTATCATTAACTTCAAGTAACATACTGAATGAAAGCGGAAGCATCACTTTACTTGTAACAACCTGAATGATGTAGGTAACAACAGAGGTAAGAAAAAGGCAGCATAATTGTTGGAATGCAACAATTAGTGATGGAATAATTAGGTGGAAATGGCGGGTACAGGTGAAGCTCAAAGGGTATATGTGGGGGTTATAACTCGGCGTGATCGCCAGAAATCATTTTATCCACATTTCACTTTTCAGAAATCAATAATTAACTAGTTCAGAATAATCGGTCATAAACACCTATTTTAGTACAACTTTTAACATAGTTTTGCATAACGTGATTGATAAAAGTTTTTGGAATATTATATTATATATATATATGTACGTTATACCACTCTCCCGACCTGTTTAATCTGTTTCTTTTTTTACTTAGGCCCTGCTGCATGCAGAGAAATGTAAAACATAAAGAGTCCCAGATTCAATCAATTGATACGTTAATGGGTCGACATTGAAACCTCTAAAGTAAATAAAAAGGAAATTGGTACCTCTGACAAAGGAGTAGAAACTTTGCAGAAGCGCGACAATGCCCTTGCTCTCATATGCTTCTGTATTCATTAAATTTTGAAAAAAAAAAATTGTTATTTCCAACCTGTTGCATTGCTTGATTGTTTAAGCCTCAAAACTACAAACTGGTTTTTCAACCAAATAGATTATTAAGTCTTAAGTAAGACAAAAAAAATGTTTTTGTTTCCACGGACGTTTTATACATTTTACAGTTGAAAAAAATATACATCCAACTAACCTGTACGTGAACAATATTGTTAAAGAAGTCGTGCTCCGGATCTCCTTGATGCAGGGCAAGATATGATTCAAGTTTAGACACATTAGGAAGCTCGTTCGCCATCTTTAGTAGTAAATCCATCCACGCCTGCAAATTAATAAAAAAAAATAAGGAATCACGAAAAAACAATAAAAACCCAGTGAGGCGTTTAGAAAGATAAATCAACTACACCTTTCTAACAGAGGTTTCTTTGTTCATAGCATCCCCCATATACTTCAATATGAAGTTATTTACTGTGTTCTGGATGCGTGCATTAGACCAACACTCAAACATGGGTACAATTTCACCAGAAATGGATCTTTTTACAAAATTCGATAAACGTACACAAGACCCCAAGGGCACTATCCCTTAAAATCAAGTCATGAGATGACATATCATGTACACAATGTGACAGGATAATTAATGCATGCTCCTCTTGAACACTGCAGAAGAATTCGATACTGATTTTATTGTAAGCACCGCTTATGATATCATAATCAAGAGCATCCAATTCAGTAGCAGATGTAGCATTAAATTCTCGAAGAAGTTTTGCCACGTGGACCAAAGAAGGGTCACTTCCAGCAAGGGCGTCAACGACGTCACAAATAGCCAAACGGACCAGTGAGGGAGCATGAATGAGAAGAGGAGAAATAGCATTCAAGATTCTTGAACTGCCTTCATTTCCTAACATCGGTATCATCTTCTGAATGACATATAAAGTGTCTGCGCATGAAGCTGGGTGAAAAATGATCAGTCAAAATAATTAATTATATGGCTAAACATAAAGTAAATTAGAGTCTGTGTGGCGGTGGGTTCCAACCCCGTGGATTCGTCAGCCTAAAGAGCAGAAACCATGGTTACCAAAAAAAAAAAAAAACTTACCCCAGTCGTGAGGTTTGTCGGTTACAGTTGGAAGCAAAATGTCAACAAATTTTATCCCGATTGAAGGATCTTGGATATACTTGGGTAATAATTTGAAAATGTTAAGCTCTCTTCCTCCAAACGATTTGAGTGATTTCCTACAAATTCAAGCTTACAAAACTTTAAAAGAAATAGCTAGAATATAAATGGTTCAAATAGGTCGAATCAGCCTGAAGTACAAAACTTTAAAAGAAATAGCTAGAATATAAATGGTTCAAAGCCGCCCAACATTTACGTTTGAAGTATAAAACCTCCACAAATGATATATACAAAAAAGTTATAACTATGACCCAACCCGTTTCAGCACACACCAAAGGTTACTTGTTACCCATCCCACTTTTAAATTTTAAAACTCATATATATAACCAGATAAAACAAACCAAACATCTAATACCTGTCGGTGCTTTTGCACGTGAAAAGGTGATGCAAGCTGTAGACAAGTGTATCAATATTAGGATGTAGAATTCCCTTCACATCAGTTGCCCCACTTTCCATGTCAATGTCTAAATTAAGAAGGTTCTCAACAAATTTAAGAACACAAGAAATAATGGCTTCGGAAGCTGTTGCAACTGTTAAAATCGAAAATATATCCGGGACAAGATTCTTCGCCCTGTGAAATAGTGACACTAGTTTGTGGCTTCTACTCATAGCAAGAAAACAAACAAACAGTGAACTCGGCTTCTCGCTGCTCGCCCCTTCTTGCTTAAAACCATCAATTAATGGCTTTAAAGCTGAAAAAAAGATGTCCCAGGATTCCAAGCTGAAATTATGACCCTCAAATTTACCCAGTACAAATGAGATAATTTTCAGGCATAAAGATCTCAGATCCTTGAAATGTTTTGAGCCTAAGCTGGCCTGCAACTCAAGAAAAGATATGTATTAGGATACATAGAGAGTAGCACTGTCAAACAAATTATTCAGGTTAAATGTCTAATTCTAATCAAATATCATCTAACAAAACGTCATGTAATCAGTATAGGTGGTAAACCAGGCAGTGTGGCCACTTTTAGTAATTTATCATAAACAAATGGTGTAAAATATGCAGTTTTTTCAACACGCTTAACTCATTTGACATGCTTCTTTTTAAGCTACACTTTCCAATTTTACCTATTGACCTGTTAAGAGATCAAATAAAACCTGAATCGACCCATTTAAGAGTAAATGGGTAGATATTACCACATCATCTTGACACCCTCTTTATGTTGGATACCAAATGATAAATGCATATTACCATGGCTTGCTTTTCGGTTCCTACATCTTCCTCTTGGATGCACATGCTCTTAGTTTCATCCACAGTTGGTGCACAGCTGGCTAATATGCGAACAACACTTCCCATCAATGTATCAAGAACAGGTTCGATTCGTGTCGCATCAAAAATTCCAATGATTTCTTCAGTCACATGTAAAAACCCATATACTTTCTTTGAAGATAGTGACCTGATGTTATCTAAAGTAAAATGTCTCGAAACACTTGAAGAATCAAAAATGGCAGTCGTTAAAGATGACTCGTCCACATCACCAACACCTGATGAACCAGTTTGTAACGGCTTTATCAACAAAGCAAAAAACAGCGGCAGCTCGTTGATATCAAGCTCAGCTAAGAACCCAATAATTGCTTTTCTGTGGTGCACGCTTGCAGTCTGAAAATAACAACACACAGTTACGTGTAGCTCAAAAGAGTAATATTGAGGAAGGTTAATGCTGGTTTAATCCTAAACTCTCAGTCATCTTGGTAGTTTAACCCTTAATGATTTGGTAATGTTTTTATATTAACTTTCTTCCCAATTGTTTATGCCCCTTAATAATAACAGATAAAGAAAAGAAAATGACCAATCTAACCAATTATTAGTAATAAGTACTATGCTTGGATTAACCAATATCAGCCCTGTTGATAAAGGGGTGAAAACAATAGGGGAAAAAGTTAAGGGTTAAAGCATTTGCCACAACAATAGGGGAAAAAGAATGAAGGTTTAAGGATTAACCAATATCAGCCCTGTTGAGAAATTAATGAATTTGTTGACCGAACGAACCTTTCTGGATGCAAGTTTTTTCAATTTCCTCACTTTCGGCACAAGAATACGAATGACTATAGGCACAAGAAAATCTCGGTGGTCTTCACTAACTAACTGAGATTCCCTAGATAAACTCCATCTTGTAAGTTCATCCCTCAGAGTCTTGGGATTGACAAGATTTCTCAGATTCTGATCGTAGGGGAGCAAGAATTCATCTTTCCAGTTTAACAGACACTCAAGAACCTTCAACTGCACATCAGGATCATTCTCATCAAGCAACCTGAAAATGATTGAAATGCATTGCTAAATATTAAAAATTAAAATGTTTAGAATAATTTATGTTTTGAGACCATCATTAAAGAAGCTATGTATAAATCAATAAATTTATAGCGACCTATATTGTAAGACATCCTTGAGAAACTGGCTTTGGGGGAATGCCTTCAGATTGCGTATCAACTTCAATAAACACAACCAATCTTCAAGAACACCTTTCCAATCTTTTCCTTTAGAAGCTTGCGAACTATATGAGCTCACACTGCAACATCATATACAAAAAGGGGTTAGGGTATAATAGTAGATTTAAAACTTTAGCATAGTGAATGTAGGAGAATTACCTTGAAATTTTAGAAACCTCATAGCCCAAAAACATCAGAAACAAAGGTATAAGTTGCCGAGACTGTGATTCCTTAAGTGTTGCTACCACTTTTTGTAATGATTTTATCAGCAATGACAAAACAGTATGGGATGGAATATCATCATATGAAGGGCCAACAAATGCATAAAAACAGCTGAGCAGCTCTGAAAGATAAAAATTTCCAATGTCATATAATGATTTCTTTATTCCTGAAATAGTCTAACAAACATGACCAATGGACAATAAAAACTTACCATCACGACTGTCATCTATCTCGCTGTTGACTTTCTCGGAATGTTCTTGAGGAGATATGAAGTTAGAGACGCATTTGTCTAGAAACTTCAGGCATGTTTCCCACACCAGCTCACGATAATCGTTATGGCCAACCAATACGGCAAAGCACTCCATTGCTGGATTCCATAGATAATTAAACCGATTGTGGAATACGCCAATAATGGAATTAAAAACAAGGGGTATATACGCTTTGCAAATCCTTCTCGTAGAAAGCTCCATCTGTATCTTTGTTATCAATCGAATAACTGTCCTACTGGTAGCTATAGAAAGTGGTGTTGCTTCAATGGTTAGCAGTAAATGAAGAACCTGAAATAGGATGATGACGGAAAATAATTAGGCAAAAATTGAAAGAAAAAAATGTTTTATATGATGACAAAAGCTAAAGTTGGGCACATACGCTGTCTCTGTGATCACTTGCATCTAATTTGTCAGAATGGTCAATTATCATATCATTCTCCAAAGGTTGATTACTTGGTGAATTCTCGGAGTTCAGTGGTTCATAGTGGCACAAGATCCTTAGAGTGAGAAGACGGATTTGTTTGTTAGAGTGATATAAGTTTTCAGAGAATATATTAAATGCATCAACGGTTTTTCCTGCCTCTAGCTCCAGATGATACTTCTTACAGGTGCCATCTGATTGAGTGGTTGACCTGTATTGACCAATCAAAAAAGTCCAATTAAAGGGAAATAATATATATAAGCCATAAAACTGAAAAGAGTAAAAAAAAAGTAAAGAATAAGATCAACATACGCATCTAATGAATCCAAGATGTCGGCAACTGCAGACAATATATGGATAGAAGATTTGTATTTTTTAGCAAGAAGCAAAAACTTATCCACTGGTAATTTGTCACCCCCAGCTGTCTGACTAAATCTCAATTTCTGATAAGAAACTAAACCAGCTCCAAGAAGGCTCTCCCAAGTCTGTCTCGGTAATGCCGCAACTCTTTCTGAAATCACAATCACATGATTCATCATCTACAAATGAAAAGCTTGTCTAGAAGCTTATAAAATTAGTCATTTAAGTATTAGTTCAACCAAACTCATAGGTAGAGATGGCTGTTTCAACTCATTTACATGAAACCGGTTTAACTCGAGTTAGATATTTACATGTAACAGATAGGTTTTACAGGTCAAAATTCAGAGTGTGTTTTCAAAGGCTTGCAAGTTACAGAATCCGAATTCGCTTCCTATGAAACATTTTGTGACTTTAGTTAAAAAATAGTTCCTATAATCATAGCTAATACATCATAAAACAAAAAATAAAGAAAAAGTGTTGACGGACGAGCCAAACAGAACCCATTCCATTTTGGCCCAATCCCATTTAGAGTCGATACCAATACTTAATACTACATTCATAAAAAAGGTACCTGATTTGATCATCAAAAGGCGATCAAGGGACTCTACAAAGTCCATAAGTAACGACGAATTAGCTTGGAAATCTGCCATGTACGAATAGCAGCTAATAAATCCCCACATCTGAGCCAAATCTGTAGCCCCAAACTCCACACAGGATGGACCCTCGGCATCATTCATCTTCCCGATCCAGCAAGTAATACGTTCCTTGAAAAAATTACAAACCCCTGAAATCCCTTGTCGCAATTTCTCTTCCGAAATACAAAATTTTATGGATTCTATTTTCTCGAAGAACTTGACTAGCATGTAAGTAGCTTCCTCCTCCGAGGATGTAATTAAATCAGTCAGTGCACTGAAATGCAATTGTAAATGTTAACATAACCGCTGGGATTCTTGAACATGTAAATCCTGGATCATTTTATTGCCCGGCCCACCCCATGCACCTCATCTAGAAACAAGTTCTTACCTTATAATGCTAGTTCTGAAAGTCTGGACTATGGAAGGGTCCTTCGATAATAGCTCCTTAATGAATGTCATAAAACTGCAACCAGTAAACATGTGGTCAAAACAAAACTAGTAGTAAAATATCATCAAATTGCATCCTAAACTATTATGGCAAATACCTTCTATCCCTCATTTCAAATACAGGAGCCCATTGAATTAAAAATTCAGTATGAGTCGTCACGAGATTACGACTATGAAGACCGTCAAGAGTGCAAAGCATCAGCCGCAGAATATTATCAATGACTGCATATGATCTGTCCTCTTCCATCAGCATGCTAGAAGGCATGATAAATCTCTCGATAAGCAATTTGACTAACGTAAGCACTGGTTTAAACTCTGGAGTAGTAAAATTTAAGTAGATGTTAAGGAATCATAAACATTCATACAACGAAAATGGTGGAAATCAACCAAAAGTAGAATAATCTTACCTATTGTCTTACGCACGTTATTAATTTGCATAGTAGAAATATATATGGTTAGAAGATGACTGAGATGAAGCAAGTCCCCAGTAGAAATACATTTACGTATTTCTTTTTCCTCACGTTGCAACAAACTTTTCAACTGCAAGGGTTCTAACTCATCACATAACAGCTGAAAAACTGTGATCGCAACTTCAACTACTGGATTCGAACCTGTAAGATGGATATAGGTGGTAAAGATTTTTTTTTAGAACCTTCCATAATTAACTCACATACAGATATTCTTTTTTGCATAAAATGCTAACATACTTCTTCATTTTCTCCCGTTTTAGTCATAGTACTTTTTTGTACATTTAAGTCATTTTGAAGATAGCTTGTTGTCCCATTTGGGTCAATATGTAAGCAAAAAATTAATTGATCTTTTAAGCAAAAGTTTCAAAAAAAAGTTATATTTACCTGTAATGTTAAGAAAATAATTTGATTATGGATTACAAAATGACCCAAACGCAACACGAAACCATCTTTTAATGACTTGGATAAACAAAATTAGTACAATGACTAAGACCGGACAAAGAGAAATGCGTACATAACAATTACCTTCAGGATCTTTGTCGCCACTCCCAATAACTTTACTGTCGAGTAATAACCTCATAACGCGCTCCGCTTTCGAATGCAGCTTTGATTTAGATCCCATCATGACATAGGATAACAAAGCACTGACTCCATATTTTCTAGTTTCCGAAGGTTCATCCACAACATCAGACATTGCTTTCCGGACACCTGCAAAATTAGATGTCCACAAGTTATTAATAGGTGTTGAATACATATTGTAATAAACTTGGTGCTTTTCATATTACAGATATATGATAGTCCCACCACTCTCGAGTTGGTCATCAGGTGCAGTCCTCAACACGTAGGAAACGGACTCTGCCATAAATTCTTGGATGTATTCTTTTGGATAAAACCTTAAATTTTTTGTGATTCTGAGATAAAAACATGAAAATGAGCTATAACGTTAGAAACTTTTTTAAATGATACGTAGATTAGGTTAACAACGAGTGTAGACTTTTAAGATATTAAGACATTGTTACTTACTCAAGGACATAGACAGCAGCTTTTATCACATCTTTTTGTAGATACCCCATAATGCGCGACCAGGAATTAAAAATCTGCAAAGAAAAAGAAACAGTGGGTACTTTTCTTGTTTATTATATATGTGTATAGGAAATCGAAAAAACTGCAATATAAAAATTTATACCTGTTCAATTATTTCCGGCTCCCGGTCGGCACCACTACTGAGAAGCAAAACCAAGGATTCTGCAACCCTCTGCAAATAGCTGGAATTATTGAATTCTGCATCTCTATGCACCTCGGGGACTTGAATAAAGAGATCCAACAAATCTCTAGATAATTCCGCTATTAAACTGCATAAAACATTGTTCATATCAGATAATAAATGCTAAAGTAAAATTTCATGTTTACGGAAATACTAAATCTGTATAAGACAATACCTGATAATAGCTTCAATTGATAGTCTCCCTTTCATATGCAACCTGGAAAGAAGTTGTGATAATATTTCCTCCTTTCTGTGAATAACTTCTGGTAATGTTTGTACAAACGGTAACATTTCTTCATAAAATGAAATAAAATCCTCAGCTGTGTTGTGTAGCTGTGCATGTAGATGACATATAAACATTAATAAACAAAAGATGAAATAAGTCAAGAATAACCACCCCCAAGAGGTCTCACGTTAGGTATACACCTTGGGGTGGCCAGAGAGGGTTCGGAAACAGTCACGTTAGGTAAAACCTCATCCGTTCACCCAAAGTAAATCAGAAATGTAACTGATAGCCATATGCTCACTCAAGCTACCATGATAAGATCATCATTAAATAAATATCATAATACATTTACTTAAATAAGGAAGTGTAACATACCCTCCAATGATGAAGGGAAGCGAGAAAAAAACTCGAGTGTTCAGATGGCTCTGCGCGGACACGTTCAGTACTTCGATAAACATCTTTAACCGGATCAATTTCAGCAATCTTTTGTAAATGCGTCTTGAACTGTAAACACCAATATACATATTCATCATTAAACGCCTCACCAACATTCAAAAGTGTAACCAACGATATGAAAAAAATTGAAGCTCAAAATTCAAACTGTACCGTATGACGCTGTTTTCCAGGTCCTGTATTCAACGTCTTAACCGCCCTAGCATCTGCTTGTGACGCCATTTTCTCACACTCAAATCTGTCACCAAAAAAAGTTTATTTTACTAACAAAATTCAACAAGTTGTTACAGCTTCTAACTAGGGGTTGAAATAAGCCGAATTAAGCCCAAACCAGCCAAAGCCCAAGCTCATCTCGGTTTATATTTATATGGCTTATGCTTTTAGCTCGAGCTCAGCTCATTTTTATAATAGGCCCGAACAAAACAAAGCTCGTCTCGAGCTCGGCCGGTTTACTAAACTAGGCTCAAGCTTTTTGAGTTAACTTAATCTCAGTTATATATAAATAGACATAATTACATTACATTTCTATGTATATGAATCACATATACGCATATAAACACATATTCCTAATGTTTGACTACGCTCGCGAGCCTAAACTAGCTTTGGGTATGAAGCATGGCCTCACGCTTGTTTATAAAGGGCATGTTTGTCAAAATCTAGGAGTAGCAACAAGCACGACAACCACTAGCCGTTAGCAAGTATTAAAGCTTTTGGTAACGTAGCTTTATCAGTTGTCACTGATTATGAAGTCAAAAATGACGGCAAAAGCTAAACCGTGACGCTAAACACTTTTTTAGGTAGCAATTGATAAGTAGTGGTTTAAAACAAATTAATTAACGCTCCTTGCCAAACGAGCTTTTAGATTTTAACGCTACAGAATTACAACAAATAATTTGCACTTTCACCACTTAAAATTATTCTGGTCTAATTAAAATAAATTTAACTTCCAACAGCTCGTTTAAACTTGTCCAATTTTATAAAAACTAAGGCAAAATAGACCTTATTTTACATAATTATTGCAATAACAAACTTTTTAAGGTTGTTACATCTTCTAACAATATCAGTTCAGCAAATTTAATTATAATTGACGCAAATTGAGCTTCATTTAATTTAAGGAGGCGTTAGTTTAAGCTTATTTGTGGTCTTACGAGCTTATTTGATTTCGCCTTATTTTATATAAGCTCCGACTTTCCTGCTTATTTTGAAACTTAGGGGCTTATAGATATAATAAGCTTACATAAAGTCTCAAAATATGCCGGAAAATCAGAGCTTATAAAAAATAAGACAGAAACTAAATAAGCTTTAACAAACACCTCCTTCAATTCAAATTAATAAGCTGCTAACAAATTGTTATTCTGTTCAACAATTTTATCAAAGTTAACGAAAAATTGAGCTTAATTTAAAGAGGTTTAAGTTTAAGCTTATTTTTGTGAGCTCAAGAGCTTATTTGATTTCCGCATTATTTTATATAAGCTCTGATTTTCCAGCTTATTTCGAGACTTACGGCTTATATAAGCTTATTATGATATAATAAGCTATTAAGCTTATATAAAGTCTCGAAATATGCCGGAAAATCAGAGCTTTATAAAAAATAAGACGGAAATCAAATAAGCTCATGAACTCACAAAAATAAGCTTAAACAAACACCGCCTTCAATTCAAATTAATAAACTGCTAACAAATTGTTATTCAGTTCAACAATTTTATATAAATTAACGAAAATTGAGCTTAATTTAATTGAAGGAGATGTTAGTTTAAGCTTATTTGTGGCCTTACGGGCTTATACAAGCTTATTATGATATAATATGCTTATATAAAAATAATCAATTAAGCTCGTAAGGCCACAAATAAGCTTAAACTAACACCTCCTTAAGTTAAATTAATAAACCGCTAACAAATTGTTATTCTGTTCAAATCGTAACAGCTTTCAGTTCAAACAGTTGAACAATTTTATCAAACTTGATATATGAGCTTATCTGCTTTCGCCTTATTATGATATAATAAGCTTATAAGCGGCAAAATTAGAGCTTATAACAAAAGGCGGAAATCAAATGAGCTCATAAGGCCACAAATTGTTATTATATTCAAACAGTTCAACAATCTAATCAGAATCAACAAAAATTAAGCATATATGTGAGCTTATGAGCTTATCTGCTTTCGCCTTATTTTATATAAGCTCCGATTTTCCAGCTTATTTCGAGACTTACGGGCTTATATAAGCTTATTATGTCATAATAAGCTTATATTAAGTCTCGAAATAAGCCGAAAAATTAAAGCTTATATAAAAAACAAGGCGGAAATCAAATAAGCTCGTAAGCTCATAGAAAATAAGCTTAAACAAACGCCTCCTGAATTAAAATGAATAAACTGCTAACAAATTGTTACCTAATGAGGTGATTGAGAATGAAAATGAGTTGATTGTTGTTGTATTATTCGGGTCGGGTTGACTTGCCGGAGCAGCAGGTTTGTGGTGAAGAAGATGTGATGATGTTTAGGGTTTAGGGTTTTTATTTATAGTTTTCTTGTGGGTTTGTGGAAATGGGAAACGGGGTCCCCGGGTTCATGTATAAGTGCATTTTTAGTCCTTTTGTGTCTAGGGTTGTAAACGAAATAAACGTTCAGTGAATATTTCATGAACCATCTGGTAAAAAATTCGTTTATTTATTAAATGAATGAACATGAACATTATTATATGTTCGTTTAGTTAAATGAAAGAACATGAACAAAAGTTTCGTCCGTTCGTTTAATTTCGTGAATGTCCGATTATGCGTTCATTAACGTTCGTTTATGCTCTTTTAGTTGTTTATGTTCATATATGCATGATATCTTTAAATTGTATACTAAATGTTATGTTTAAACAAAATAACATTTATAAAATAAAATATTATATGCGTTCATTAACGTTTGTTTATGCTCATTTAGTTGTTTATGTTCATATATGCATGATATCTTTAAATTGTATACTAAATGTTATGTTTAAACAAAATAACATTTATAAAATAAAATATTATGCATAATTTGGTAAAAAAAAAAATTACGTTTAAGGTTCGTTTAGTTTCTTACTTTAGGAGCATTAGGTTGTACGCTTAAATAGCATACGGTCTTATGGTCCCTTAAAATCTTCTGCCCATTTCCTTTAGGAGCATACGGCTATATGGTCCCAACTGCTCTTTTTATACCCGAAATTTTCTGCAATTTTTTACTTTTTGCTTCTAGAATCCTTTTTCAACAAAACACACTTGACCAAAACTTAACACAAACATTCTAAAACATTACAACAACATTTCATAAAGGTTTTAAGTGAGTTTTGACCCATAACACTTGAACATGGGTGAGAATGGCTATTTGCCAAACACCCAATTTCTACCCATTAACACCAAAACACTAAGACAATAAACATGACTTTTACTAACAACACAACCTGGACTTCAACACTTCATAACCATGTTTACAAACCGTTTTCACAACATTACACGGACACTTTTAAACAAGTTTACCAAAACACATTAATAATATGTTTGGGGCTTCCAAACTCAATCCGGGGATGATCCAAGAGCTTACTAGTCGTCTACATACAAAATGTGTAAGCTCCTATTACCATATAACCCTTCTTCAAACTTTATCGTTACCTTTATCGCCTATGCCAAACAAAAAATATCAACTATAATATGTAAACGAAAACGCTTAGTAAGTAAATAGGCATAATATTAAACATAATACATTTAACCAAATACCATAATTTATATCATGCTCGTAACTAGTTCATCCTAGCTAAAAATCACAAACGTATAGGAAGCCTCTACCCTTATCACTTGTCAACCCGAAGTTGACTAACACATATCTCATAACTCTCCTTTATTCAACGAAGCTATGACACAATAAGGCTTGTTTTCACTAATAAGTCTAACATAACCTAGCAATGGGATCCAAGCTACCTAGTCGAGCTTCCCTATACATTAACACATACATAGATCATACAAATATTAGGATAAAGCATTATAATTAACATTAGTATCAATTTAATTACCTTAATCATTCAATTAATTTATACTTGCTATTGTCAAACTATTTCTCACTTAGTTCCTGTCAAAATAATCAACTCATTTTTAACATATAATTAAGACACTACTCAAAGGGACATCATACCATGATTTCCCTTAACTCTAACTTAAGAACCCCAAATCAAATTGGGAATTAGTACTTCCTTGTTGTGGTAGTGACGTCTAGATCTCTTAGGGCTTGTTTCCTACACAATTTCTTGATCAATTATACACAACACTTTCCCTCTCTTTTCTTCTTGGTATATGTCGACACAACACCCTAACTCTTTAGAATTTATGAAATATGACAAGAAACTTCCCAATAGGTGGGAAGACTTATCCCAAAGCTGGGATTTATTTTGATTATGGGCAAAACTAGTCCTTAATGTCTCGTTCATTCTGATTTGTCCACAAAACTTCCATCACTTTAACACTTTGTAATTATAACTTATAACTTAACCATTTTATTCATAAATGGTAAACCAAATACTCTATTATGCTAGTACTTATAAAATGACAAACTTTAGATATAGTACTTTATTATTTAAAAGTACATTAGCGGGTTTTGGAATGTAACACCGTGTACATAAACAACAAACAATAAACACATTAATTTGCCAGAAAAAACAAACCATAAGGCAAGTATACAACCATAAAGCATTATATAAATCCCGAATAATAAATACCCTCGACGTTAAAATCAAACCATGGACTTGCGCCGACGGCACTGTATGCGTGAATCCGCCATGTACAAAACATTCACAATAATAACATTGAAAGGGAACTGAACACATAAATTAAGATATAACAACATATAGATAATGAACCTTGCAATTTTACAAACAATGAAAAAGACCATACACTTTGAAAACATACGAATGAGTATAAGAAATAACAAAATAAAATGCACCTCATGATAATTATGATAATACACAACCCATATCGTCGGTAAACAACGGCAACCTGTCTAAAAACAACAAACGACAGAGTAAAAAAACAAAACATCCTACAAACGGCGAATAATGCACACACAAACGTTAAATATAAAACACGAACCTGCACTAATGACATTGCCTATGTCAACAACTCGTTCGTTTTAAACAACCACAATATAAACACCAAGAATCCAAACCATAAAAGACATTGTAACCATGAAACACACTATAATCAAATTAGCAACAAAATCAAAACATGCAAAAACCATATATGAATTATGTTTGAAAAAAGGCCAAAAGCACGACATGTAATCACTTCACTTTTAGATCCATATAAAAACAACAAAAATGCATCAACTTTATTATAACTATGAATGGTAATCAAGAACCCTAACACCCAAGTACAAACCTTTTATTAACAACAACAACAACAACAACAACAACAACAACAAAGAAAACATGCAAATAACAATAACAACAACAAAAAACATACCCTTAATCTGACAACCACGATCAACGATACAAATGGCAATGCAATAACCCAACTCAGGCCTTCAAGCTGTTGAAACTTAAACAAATCAGCTAAAAATAGAGGTAATTCCAAACACAACATGTAATGCTCCATTTCTAAAACCTTAAACGCTTAAAACATAAACAAACTTACTTGAATAAACAACGAGAACAAAAAACATACCATTAATACGCGAACCACCATCAACAAAATTACGAGCAACCGGTATCTTCAAAAGAGAAATATGAAAAAAGAACTCACACTTAGATATTCGAAACCACAAAACCACCAAACAACCACTTGGTGTATATTTTGGGAGAGAAGGAAATAAGCAGTAAAGAAGAGTATCAGGTACACTTCCTCGGTGCTTAGTTTGTATCAAAACAGGGCCACCAAAATGGGCAACAAATGAGAACCAACATAAAAAATGGCCCAACTAAACAACCCACTAACCCAAACACACCACTTAATGCAAAACGACGTCGTACACGCTATATAATATAGGTTAATTTGAATAATTAAACTCACTATGATCCTATGCTCCTAAGCCCTTATTGGCCTAATCACACACTCTCTCTCTCTTTCTCTCTCCTCTCTCTCTCTCTCTTTCTCCACTTTTGTTTCAATACCATATCTTCGTATTTGCCGTTATTTTCATCAACGTCATCACCAACAAGAAAAACATATAAACCAGCTTGTTCTGATGCACCGGTTCGAACCGGGTCGCATGATATCTGGCGGCTCAATCAGGGTTCGATATCCTAAAAAAACGGCTAGCAACAACCCATGTACATCACTGGTTCAACTAGCCGAATTTTAAAACATTGGTAAATTAAGACAAACGTAATTTCAAACAAAAGAATAATCATCTTTATATTCATGAATATCAACATAATTATAACTTTGTTACAATAACAATCAATTTATAACCAAATGCATATTGATCAACGTAAGTAGAAAAACAAATTGAGTAAAGTAGTTAGAACAACCACGATTAACATAACTAAAACAACCAAATGCCATTGATTGGTGCATACAATAACACGATCATAATAAACATTAAACAATACTAATAAAAGTTTATTACATTTTATTTATTTACAATATAGCTTAAAATCACACATGTTTATAACATAACATGAGTAAACTAGTAGAAAGTTATTACTTTACTTCGTGCACATGATCGAACATATCATTTTTTGTTGTCGATCATAATAATCAATGATATAAACAACCACATGACGCCAAACAAGTACAACTTGTTCATCCATGTGAGCGGAGGGACGTAAACCACTATGTACTAAAGCGCGACAACAAAACATAAAAGAGCAACGATAGGTACAAAAATTTGTATGGTTAACCATTAAACTTTGTGAAAAATGTTGGGAATAAATCTTCACAAAAGTTAATACTGCCAAGGTATAACTAACAGTACTAATGAAGTTAGTACTGCCAGTACAAACTTAGTACTGCCAGAGTTAGTTAATACTGCTAGAAGAAAGATTAATACTGCTGATGGTCAAAGCTGCTGACTTGGAGATGAGGATGCAAAGAGATAAATAAGGAATGTATATCTTTTATATTTGTATTTGAATATAATTGTAACTGATCCTAAAAGTTAGTTAGTTATCTTGTAAAGGACTCCTTGTGGTGTATAAAAGGAGATCCTAGGTTAAGGTTTTAGATATGCTTATGCTTAAGAGATAGAGATACATCTTAGAGAAAGAACGTATAGCTTCAAGGTTTGTAACCCTAGTACTAATCAAGAGTACTCGTATTATCAATAATATTGAAGCAGTTTGTGTTTTGTTCATTGTTCTTTGTCTAGTACTGTTCCATTGATAAATACCTCTAGAGTATCAAAGTGTAGATTCCGCATACACTTTGATATACAAACAAAGTTTCTACTATTGTTATTTTGGATTTATCCAAGGTAACATACTCTTTACAAGGTAAAGAATCGATCAAGGCGTGGGATCAACAAGTGGTATCAGAGCCTGTGCTTTGAGAAACTTTGATCTAGAAGTAATGGAGTTAGAAAATTCTCAGAACAATGCTTTGGCTAAGCTTCCCATGCTCAAACTCGAGGAGTATGAGATGTGGGAGATCATGATCAAACAGTATTTTCAGATCCAGGATTATGCTCTATGGGAGGTCATAGAGAATGGGAATTCATGGGTACCTATTCCTGTAACATCACCATCAGAAACTGGTACATCAACAGGAACAAAGATGATTGTGTCTTCTACTGCTGAAGAAAAGACATGCAAAAAGAATGATGTAAAGGCAAGAAGTCCTAACTGCTCATGGGCAATAACCCAATGTACATTCAACTTACTTCGACCAGTATGTTATGCTCAAATCAATTGTTTGCTGCAATTCAAAGCTCGATTTAGAGGGAATGAATTCCAACAAAGAAGACACAGAATGCTCTGTTGAAACAATAGTATGAAAACTAACTTTAGTGCATCAAAGCTCAGAACACTTATTTCTATCTTTAAACATGCTTATCAAAAGCCTCAGCTTGTTAAGTAGATTGACAATTCTGGGTGTGGCTACTCCTCCAAAAGATCTAAATTGTTACAATTTTTAAGGAGCTTTACCTTCTGAATATGGGATAACACAAGTGGTTAGTTTGGATGAACAAACCAGATTTTTGATACTCTGGGTTTGGATGATTTGTACAACAATTTTAAAATATGTTGAACATAAAGGTAAGAAATCTGCTGGTGTCAGAGCCATGATGATAAAAACTTGGCATATTGTAACACTTCATGGTGGCAAGCAGTACTAATAATATTAATACTGTTAACCCAGAAGTTAGTACTGCTACCACAAAGGTTAATACTGCCAGTACTGAAATTAGTACTGCTAGCTTTAGTGATGCCACAGTTTATGCCTTTTTATCCACTCAACCAAAAGGGTCTCAACTAGTTCATGAAGACCTTGAGGCAACTTCATTATATGATTTAGAAGAAATGGATTTTGAAGTGGAATATGGCACTACTAATCATGAGGGCAAGAAAGTTCTAATCAGATGAACTGGAAGGAAAATCTCATTTGATGGAAGCAATACTGCTGGGTATGATAAATCAAAGGTGGAATGTTTTAACTGCCATAGAATGGGACATTTTGCCAAAGAATGCAGAGCACCTAGAGGTAAAGACAATAGAAATTAGAATCAAGGTAGCTCAACAAAGGCAGTAAATATTGAAGATGCTTCTGAAAAGGCAATGTGTGTTATAGATGGTGTTGGATTTGATTGGAGTAACATGGTAGAGGAAGAAATTCAGCAACAAGGCTCTCATAGGCATTCTCAGATTCCTGAGTAACAAATGATAAATCTTGTTCTAAATCTTGTCTAAAAAATTAAGAAGCACCTAAAGAAAACAGAAATTGAATGATTAGCTGTTAAATTAAGATGATACTGGTTTTAAAGCAGCTACCTACAAAAGAGGTTAGCAACTTTAGAAAACAATTATTAAATATAGAGAACATGAAGTTCTTTTTTCTGAGGAAATTGCTTTACTTAAAAGAAGTGTAGGTCATAAAGAATATCAGATGGGATTACTTATGGATGAACTTGAAAAAGTTAAACAAGATAAGGAGGGGTTTGAGTTTAAGATTGCAAAGTTTGATAAATCTGCAAAAGACTTAGAACAGTTGTTAGCAAGTCAGATAACTCACAAGAGCAAAAAGGGTTTTGGTTATAATGCTGTCCCCTCACCTCATCATTTGATTCTTAATAGACCAACCCCTTTAGATTTATCTTATTCAGGTCTTGAAGAATTCAAAAGAACCTGAGGTAAATGAGTATGGTCCTAGGGATTCTAGTTTAAAGCCTACCATTGCTTGTGACAAAATTCAGATAATTCTAAGCGAGAAATTTATGACTCTTTTGAACTACATACAAATAAAGCTGACACAGAAACTAGCTCATGTTAAGTCATCACTTATGTTGACCAAAGAATGAAATGGAAAAGTTTTTCTATCCTGCAATCATGTTAGGGAAGTAGTGAACCTCAGAAAGTCAGAGAGAATATTGGGATCTCAATTATTGAAGATTGGGTTCAATGATGAGTGAGATGATTGAGCCTCACCCTACGTTGGAAAAGAAACTGTTATACCTACTGCTACTAAGAAAAGTTTGTTTAAACCTGAAAAATCAGTAAGTAGGTCAGTTTGGTAGGCCAAGAGATGTACATAGCCACACAGACCTAGGGAAACCAAAGTAATTGTGAATGTCAAAAAATCAAATCAGTTATGATGTAACTTGTGTTTTAATAACTAGGCATGTTTTAACTGTGGAATTTATGAATCACATTCAATACAGCTGTCCTAACCAACAGAGAAAAATAATATAAGTGGGAAATAATATAACAACAAGGTGATAATTACTACTATTCAAGAAAACCTCTCATTCAGTGCACACAAGCATATGGCTCCAAGAATCAGTACAAATGAAGAACATGGCCTAAAATCTATTATATTGCAAGGCCTGTTAATACTGTTGATCGGTAAAACACTTTAGACCTTATTATTACTGCTAGGTACTGTTTAATACTGAAAGGGGCCATCTTAAACTGCTCACAACCCCAAATCACATTTTCATTGTGCTAGACCAAAAACATATTTTCAAAATCAAGCACAATCAACTGTTAACAGGCCCTTTTACAAAAGAACAGCATTAACAAAAGGGTTTTAGCCGTACAATAGCAACGTACTTTTGGTTTTGTTCCATGTTGGTACGTGAACTTTTTTTTGTTCCACTTAATGTAACGAACTTTCATGTTTTGTTTTAATTTTCACCAACTTGACCGGCAACCGGAAAAAAGTTTGTGTTTATTTTTCCACCAACTTAATGAACTTTCTAATGTTCCTTTTGATACGAGAACTTTTTCTAATATTACGTTTTGGACGTGAACCTTTTTTTTCTAATGTTCTTTTTTGTACTGAACGTTTTCTAATGTTCCGTTTTTTTTTTGTACGTAGAACTTTTTTCTAATGTTACCGATAAGTGGACCATAAATGTAGGCTCATTCCGGTAAAACAATTTTACGGTGCAATTAACATGAAACTTGAAAGTATCGTTACATTTAATTGGAACATAAAAAAGTTCCACAGTACCAACATGGAACAAACCGACAAGTACGCTGCTTTGGACGGCTAAAACCTTAACAAAACAGTGTCTTAAATCAAGGTTTGAATACTGGTAGGCACACTGTCATGAACTGTCAGGACAAGGTGATTAAGTTGTTAAGTAGCCTCAACATGTTTGGTTTAGGAAACCATCAAACCTAATGGTGCATCACTGGTTTTCACAAATATAACACATTGATGCAGACGGGCAGGATCCAAGTCAGTAAATGACTTGTTCCCCCAAGAAAACTAACTTTCATAAGTTTTTATGTGCAAGCAATCCTAGCTAAAATGATAAAGGCCTTTGTTGATAATGGATGCTCAAGGCACATGACTGGAAACAAACCTATCTTTTCCCAGAATTCAAAGACTTTGATGAACGTTATGTACTTTTAGTAAGGAGACTTATTGAGCAGAATCACTGGCAAAAGGACTGAATTAAAACTGATAATCTTGATTTTGATGATGTATACTTTTCAAAGAGTTAAAGTTCAACCTCTTAAGTGTCTCACGATGATGTGACAAAAAGAACTGTGTTCTTTTTTACTGACTCTTAATGTCTTGGTCCTATCTTTCCTAAATTTAGGATGCCTGAGTGAAAATCAGATACTCTTAAAATTCCTAGACAGGATAACATGTACAGTTTTGATATGAAAAACATAGTTCCTAAAGATAGTTTAACTTGTCTAGTTACATCTCTACAGATCTATGATAGGATGTCATCAGTTTACCATGTCTTATAGACATCAAGAATTGACTAGTCCAGAGCAAACGGCTACTGGTAAAGACTTCTACAAATCTATCCGTGATAGTTGACATTTACTCAAAACTATATGGTTAATCAATGCACCATGTTATTTAACGAAATGAAGCATTGGCTAAGTCCAAAGCAAATGAGGCTATTGGTAAAGACCTACTCAAATCCGATCATGGCTGGTAGTTTGCCAAAAACAATACTTTGTTGTAGAATTTGTTAGTCCAAAAGAATAGAGAAATTGGTGAGCTAAACATGAAAGATAGAGTGTGGAAAAACAACATAGTTTTCAAAGTTGAGTTAAAAGAATTTTAGAGATAAATGTGAGCTTAAAAACGAAAGAGAAATGTTTGAAGGCTATTTTGAGTAATACAAAGTTTGAGTTTGTACTTGCTATTGTTGGAGAAGTTAAAACTGCTATGCTTATTTTATTGAGTACTGCTAGCCAAATTTAGTACTGCTGTATGCGACCGTTAGTACTCTGTTTGGACCCTAACAGAATTTTTCATTTACTTAATATAAGCTGATGATAAATTTTCGCCGAAATACCTATGAAATATAGGGTTTGACCAATTGGAGCTTTCGTGATCATTCTATATATTACTTTGAATTATCACGGATAAACTCAATTATCTTTAAGTCGGAGAAATCAAACTATATCTCTCCCATTTTTCTCTATATAATCTCAGTTAACCCTTCTCCAGCATTCATATCTTTCATATAATCGAATCATATCCCACACATTACTCCCTTTTATTCTTGGCAAACTTAGAAATTTTGTAACACGCACAACATGTTCATTGCTTGATAAGAGAGACGCTCTCCAGGCAGATGTGCAGGGTATCCTCAATTCAACACTTACTACATCAAAGACACAATTTGCTACATGCACAACATAAAGAAGCCAGATGTTAAAATCTCTAATCAAACAATCAATATTTGAGTCTGCTGAAGTAAACCTAACTGCAGCTACAAAGATGACCAGCTCACAGCTAACAATGATGGTCACGTCCATGACAATCACTGAAGTGCAACAAAACGAAGACATCTCAAGTTGGATGCTACCTGATGTGTAATACTTCTATACCCAACTCAGAGATTTATTTGAGCAGATTGGCACTCATAGGGATATCACACCTGATTCAGATAAGAATTAACTTTTTCAAAAGGGAGCTTTATTCACTTCAATGGAGGTTTCATATCCACACTATTCTTCATTGTCTAAAGCCACAAAGAAGACTGCTTGGGTAGGCAGTATTAGTAGAAACAATGCAACTGCTGTTATTTGTTAGCTTACCAATAGAAAATTGTATTTTGTTCTAGTGGTTGATTTTAGAGCAATGGTGTCCAATGATTCAAGCCTCCATAAGTTTTTAATGTACCCTAGGTTCATTCAAATATGCTTAGATATGCAGAGAAAACAACTTCAACAACACTCAAGAACATATCATGTACCCTCTCTTAGCATTAAAGTTTTTAACAATATGAAGAGGCCTACAAAGGGGTATTCAGGCCAGGAAGTTGCTTTATTCCCTTCTATGCTAACTGTTTTTGAACCTTTCACTTCACCTTCAAGAATTACATCTTCACCTTCCCACTCACCTGAACCTTCACCTTCACCTTCACCTGCACCTTCAACTGACCACTCACCTAATCATACCACTATTGCTGAATCATTCCCATCTCCAACATAACCAACACAACCATCACCTGGAGCAGAACAACATTTTCCTACACTCTATGACTCACCTCTCCATGCTGTTCACTCACATGGAAGTGATGAGGGTAGCATGAAACTCAATGAATTGATGACTTTTGTTACCAAATTATCTGAGAGAATTGAAGTTTTAGAGGAAGATTTGAAGAAGACCAAGCTCACTTACAGTGATGTTGTCACTAAGCTCATTCTAAGGGTAAAGAAATTAGAGGCTCAAGTCAAGGTTGGGAAAGCAAGGAAAAGAGCACAGTTAATGTCCTTTCAAAGATGAGAAGATGATAAGATATTCTTCCAAACAGGGGAGGAAATTATCTGATGCAGGGGATCAAGAGAAAGCAAGCACTGAAACTGAACCTATTATTCAAGAAGTGACTCCCACTGAAGTCATTCAAGATCAAGGAAGTAGTGAGAAAGGAAATTCTAAAGTTAGTACTGCTAGAGCAACAAAAGGACTGCTAGTGAATGTTCCAGTTTGTTTGTACAGTTCGGAAAAAATTAGTACTGCTGAAAAACTGTTAACTTAAAGAAGAAAATCAGGAGTGAAGAGGAAAAGATAAGAAAAGACAATGGAAAAGCAATAATGACAGACCTTGAGCCCAAGAAAATTCTAAGAAAGAAGCTTTGAACAAGAAAGTGATGAGTTTTGGCTGAAGCCATTAGACTACAAGACAAATGGTGAAAGAAACAAAGGCACAGATTGCAAGGGATAGAAGAAATTGCTAGACATGGAATGAGAAGGAAGAGCAAAAGAGTTATGTCTGATAGCCCAAGTCCACTAAGAAGATAGATTGGAATGATCCTTCAGTCATAAGGGATCATGCTTAAACGATGAAACCAAAAGACAATTGCACAGCAAAGGAGGAATGTGTAAGTACTTGAAGATCAGGAAACTACAAATTAGTATGATTTCAATGGAATGTCTTATAATGATATTAGGGAGGCCAATATTTGGGAAAAGGTTTGAGATTTTAATACCCACATCTTGAGCTTATGGAGCATGGATAGTGAAAAGGATGAGAGTCTCCTGAAAAGATTGGTAGAAGAAGATGTTGATACACAAAAGGGAAATTAAGAGAATGTCTAAGAATCTAGGAGCAAAAAGAAAGAATCTCTTCCTAGAAAAACACAAAGTACAGTTAAGAGACAAAAGATGGAAGAGAGACACTAGAAAGGAAGATCTTAATGATTCCTAGACATAGTTCTAAAGAAGGTTTGCAGAAGATGTTGAAATCTTCTATCTAAAAATATCCACTTGTGGTTGGAAGACTTGTGTTCTGACATAGAATTTCATGTATTATCAAATCTTCAGAGGAGATGACAGTTCCAAGAACTATAAGATTTTGAGTGAGATGCTTGAAGATTTTGATAGACAAGATGTTATGGACCTACACATGCTAGTTAAAGAAAGATATAGTGCTTCAAGGCTAGAAGGATATGATTTGATGCTTTGGGGAGATCTGCATAATTTATTTGAGCCTGATGAAGAAGATGAAATATGGAAAAATCAGCATGTAAAAATCTGATAATTTGGATGTTTATGTGATATGTTTTGTGTATTCATATCTGCTGATGCAAAATGGGTATAGCCATACATATGCTGACTGAGTAAGAAATAACCTCCTAAGTACAAAAATGCTATCAAAGATGCTGAGTAAGAGACTGAGGTTGATCATGAGAGTACACAAGCATATGAACTACTAAAGTTCATCAGATCACAAGTGCAGAAGTAGAAGAGTGTTTGAAAGAATCATCATACAGAAGACAAAGAAGATTTAATTCCAGTAGAAACTAAGGATTTGAAGATTTAAATCACCAGTTTAGGGGAGGAATGAAGGAAATAAATCTTCACAAGAGTTAATACTGCCAAAGGTTATAACTAACAGAAACTAATGAAGTGTAAGTAACTGAACCCTTACAAAACTTATACTATGCCAGTAGTTAGTATAAGACTGCTAGATGAAAGATTAAATTCTGGATGGTCACAGCTGCTGACTTGGAGATTAGATTCAAAGAGATAAATAAGTGAATGTATATCTTTTATATTTGTAGTTGTGAATATAATTGTAAACTGACCTAAAAGATAGTTAGTTATCATGTAAAGGACTCCTATGTGTTGTATAAAAAGAGATCCTCGGTTAAGGTTTTGGATAATCTTATGCTTAAAGAGGATAGAGAAACATCTTATGAAAGAACGTATAAGCCTCAAGGTTTGTAACCCTAGTACTAATCAAGAATTACTCGTATAATCAATAATAATTAAACAGTTTGTGTTTTGGTTCATTGTTCTTGTCTATATTGTTTCCCTGAACAACCACATGACGCCAAACAAGTACAACTTGTTCATCCATGTGAGCGGAGGGACGTAAACCACTATGTACTAAAGCGCGACAACAAAACATAAAAGAGCAACGATAGGTACAAAAATTTGTATGGTTAACCATTAAACTTTGTGAAAAAAGAAACGGTTAATGTTAACACGCATATTGTATGTGAGAGTATATAAGTTAAGGCTTAAGGGATTATTTCCTTTTTCATACATTCTCTTTGTAACTAAGGCACCTTTTCTAATATGTCCTCTTAATTGAAATGAAAATTGACAAACCAAAGAACCAGATGTTCCATAATGTTATGTGGTTACAAAATGTTATAGAAAGTCTTTCATGTTGAAGTTGTAATCCATATATATATGCATTCTCAAGAGTTGCTTACTTATTCTAGATCCACTTCTTGTCAACTCCCGGTCGATAAGTAAGCAACTCTTAGAATGAAAATTTAAATAGTTTACATCTTCAACATAAAAAACTTTCTATAATATTTTATAACCACGTAACATTGTGGACCATTTGGTTCCTTGGTTTGTCAATTTTCATTTATATTAAAAGAACGTACTAGAGAAGGTGATTTAGTACCAAACAGAATGTATGAAAAAAGAAATGATCCCATGAGCCTTAACCTTATATACCCTCACATGATATATGTATGTTATTAACCTTTTATCTTTTCACAAAGTTCAATCGTTAACCACGCAAAAAATTTTACCTGTTGTTGCTCTTCTTTGCTTTGTTGTTGCCTTTTGGTACGTAGTGGTTTCAATCTCCCCGCTCATACGGATGAACAAGTTGTGCATGTTT
>BQNB010073008.1:0-32247 GCA_026074375.1 Tanacetum coccineum
GCAAGATCTGGTATTTATAGGGGAGAATGGATCCTTCTAGGTCTTCTAACATACTCCTCTGATCCTTGATCATCACCCTTCATTTATTTCCAATCATTGGATCCTATCTTTCATCCGTTGGATTGATGTGTGAGCACACGGATTGCCAGCGTGGTATTCCATGTGTCAAAGGTCGTTGTGCTTCTTTAGGCTTAGTTTTATTATAAAAATCCATTTTTGTGTGTTTGTTTGAAACCAACGTATCATTCCCCTTGAAATCTTGACCAATGAGAGCTCTCTTGTGACGTTTCCTTTTGCTGACACGTAGCATAGCACTCGAATCTTTGTTCCTCGTAGCCAATTGGGATTTACCCTTTGTTTTTTATGCAGGGTAAAATGAAAGAGACGGTGAATAGTAAAAACGGGTTTTCCTGCGCTTCTTTTCTTTTCTTTTTATAACTTTATTTGACTCGGGGGTAAAGGGATGGCTTGGGCCCGGGTTTATAAAAGGGTTGGGCCACGTTTTGGTTAAATGGTTTTATAGTTATAAGAGATAACGACCGTTATCTCTTTAATAAAAAGAATTGATGAAAATGAGTTAACAATAAGGGCATTTTGGGTATTTTAAGGATTTTTTCTTTTGTGAGTTAACCAATGTTTGACTTTTGATGACCTTTTGCTAGAAACTTCCGGCTCTTGTGCAATCTATTCGTTCCCGTGTCCGTGTTTGTCCGGTTTTGACTGTTTTCTTATGATTTTTGCAATATCCGTACCTACACATCACAAATGACAAAACAAGCAATATACAAGCATAATTTGCACAATTTAATCATTTAAGGGTCATTTTTTGTATAATAAGGATATGTGATTTCTCACATATCACCCTTCATTTTTAATATCATTTGAAATTTGAATACTTGTCATCCTTTACTATTCTCTCTATGCTTTCATGATCGATATGTTTGATTCAATATAAACGAGACCTATCAGAGTCTGATATGAAATTTTGTTTTTGCAAGGCCACGCTAAGTTTTGCATATACTTAGCCACAAAGTGGCACCAATGTCCACTTTATCAGCCGAGATCTTAAAAAAATCAGGAAAAAAACATGATATATAAGAGCAGCCCACACATAACATACAATGTCCCGAGTCATGACTCACGGTTTGGTCCTAAGTACCATCTAACTCTAAACAAACATTTTATTTAGACCAACCGCAGATAGGTTGGTTGATGCAGCCTTATATATACATCTGTTTCTTCATTTTCACATGTGAAAGTTCTTTCTTCTGGATCAACGGGACCCACCCTCGAGCACTAGTTTCGAAGCTAGCCATGAGGAGACCTCGTCCATCTCTTCTGGGATTATAGTATGACCAAGCCTGCACCGTCGTAAGCTTTAATTAAACCACCACTTCTATAATTATGTATGTCTAGCTGATGTAGAATTTTGCACACAACATCTATCCTATTAAAGGTTTTTTATGCATGCGATGTAATAAAGTGACGCATCATGCATACTCATGATTTGCATGTGGAAAGTATAGGTTTTTTTCTTAATATTTACGGTACTTTATAAAATGAAAGAAGTCACATACGAGTTGAAAGGCTTGAAAGTCAAGCTTTCAAACCCAGCTAAAGTTAGTTTCTCTGCCGACTTGACACCATAGCGAAATTGAACAACGCCGTCACCTACCATGATATTGTAAAGCAAAATTTTCAAAAATGATTATATAAAGATGTTTCTTTAGTCCACTTGTCGTTGTCATTACTAAAGTGTTTAAAAGGAATGGGGTCGAATGGGTCAGACATGTCAAAAGGTGACTAAAGTGCATATTCAACACGACCCGTACCTAAACTTACCCATTTGACCCGAACATGGTACAACCCATTACACTAACCCTCCCGTTTTACTAATTCTACATGGCACAGACTGCGTAAAGGTCAAGACAATTGTGGGTACTTCTGCCATGACAGAGCAAAATAGGCAACGATGCAACACGATTTTCAACTTCATCAACCTTATCACTCAGATCACTAGCAAAGAAAATCAATATTAGTAAACATTCAACATGATAAAAAGTAGGGAAGAGAAGTGGTTATGGTGAGTGCTTATACTTTGCACATGGGAGCCATCCACTAAAGGCAACAACGACATCCAGATGGGTAGGGTAACCAGTTTCGTTACCAAATTTTCCACATGCATAGCAACTTGCAGAGTGTAGTGCAGTTGCCGCACCCATACTAAAACCTACCACACCAAGTTTGACTGCAAAGTTAAATAACATAACATGAGATATGTACAAATTCACAAATGCTACGTTTTCTGTCCTGCAAGTATCACACTAAAAACTAGAGTTTAATGATGGATAGACCGGCCGACTGAGTACCCAGACAAAACAAGTTGCGGGTCAAATGAGTCATTCTTAAGCACCGTCAAACCGGCCAATCCGGATTGTGTTGACCAAGCACTTTTTTTCTTTTTTTATAAGAGATAATGCCATATTTATAGTTATAAAAACAATCAATGAAATAGGTAATCTTAATCTTTGAATAAAATGATTTTGGAGGTGAACAGATTTGTTGGCTTTTAACGCATTTGATACATTCGTGTTTCAAAAAAAATAGATTTATTTGACTGGTATGAGATCAACAAGATAAGTAGAATTGACCCATTGTAGGTAAATGGATCATATTTTCGACCTCAACCAAAAGCCATAAGAGATATAGAGAAACTCACTATTTGAAGGCTCGGTAGAGAGCAAGCTCATAACATGTGTTGCTGAAGAATCCATTCCTTCTACATCTTGACGTGAATCTTCAGACATGTCGATGACATCAAACCCTACCATCCAAGACATCGAGTTTTGTTTAGTTATATTGGTCATAAAATGCTAAGGATCAAATTTTGTTTTAGAGAAAATAAGGCATCGACAACTTTAGAACGTTGTAAAAATAAAGAAAAACTAATTTGTTTTATCGTTAGTAGAAGAAGAAAATGGATATGATGTTGCAAAAGGCATTTATAACATACACGCTGTTGTAGAAAATCTGCTAAAATTACTGTGAATGGTTGTGCAGGAAAGTTTCGAAAACATATCGTTGGAAATTTTTCATGACCAGCATGTATTAAACTTAGATGCCACGTCAAATAAATCTTACAAAGGAAGCACACCTATTAGACCAATGCTCTTAGTGCGTTAAACTATTTAGGTATGAAAAAACTGTCGTTCCTATCAGAATAATAGTCTTGCAATTTATGGGTCCTAGCTAAATTGCTTCTAGTACCATATAAATAGGAACGACGGTTCCACATAACGAATATATAGTTGGCTAGACAAATTTTGGTCTAGTAATTTACAAGTATTGAAGTGGTGCTTACATTTGGTAGAGGAAGGGTCTCTAATAGATGGAACCAGCTGCATGAAAAAAATAGATGAATAAACAGAACATGGATCTCGATCATCGTTCAACAATGATTCGCAGACAGTACTAGAGAGCAGAGATTATAATCTCGCATTAGCAATTGAAGTAAAACCTATAAGCCAAACAAATGCCACATAAAAAAAGCTCAGATTACTTTCTATTTGGTACTAAGGTGCTACTTGTTACATCTTATTTCCTTAACTGATCTATATTATCACACAGCAAACAAAGAGAATGAAAATAGTTGGAAAACCTTATTGTATAATTAACATAAGCTAATGACTCAAAGAAGGTAATATTGAAGGAATGTACATATAAATAATATATGTTCGGTCTCGGTTTGAGCCTATGGAGATGCACACGTAATTCGTTGGTAATAGTTAATTAAATATATTGAGATATAATTAATTAAATGTTAAACAATAAGGACTTTAAAGGAAAATCGGGAAAAAGGAAAGTGGGCTATGCCCTTTCCCTTTGCTCTAGTCGGCCGAATAACCCAACCCAAAGGAGGTGGGTTTTTGCTTGTTAACCAAGCATGGAGAAAGGCTATAAATAGAGATTAGGGATTCATTAGTTAAAAAACCCTAAATCTCTCTTTCTTTCTCTTTGTGCTTGATCGACCGAAACCATTTATAGGGGTGTTCGGTTTTGCTTTGTTCGACGGCAAGGAAACAAGAAACATAGTTTCTTGTGTTGATTTGATTCAAGGTTTTCCAAAGGCGATTGTTTAATACTATTAGTACTAGCATACTCTATTGCTAAGAACGTATTGTGTACAAATCCGTAGAGAGATCATACTTTGATCTTTATTGTTTCTTGATTGAAGAATTGCTAAAAGGTACACGTTTTCTTTTACTTTATTGTTATGTTAATTTATATGACTATATGAAGATCATACGTGTTTATATTCCGCTGCGTACTCGTATTTATTAATAGTTAATATGGTCTTTATGTCTACTAATTTCAACAGTGGCGTCAAGAGCCGGTCATATAGATCTATAAATTACATAATTGTTATCAAGAACGTTAAAAATTGCTAGGTTTTGATGTTGTCTTAATTTTTTATGATGATCTTGTGTTCATAAACCCTAATTAGGGTTAATAAATTTAATTAGACAAAACCCTAAGATGTATGCAATTTTTTATTTGATGGATATCGTAGTTTAATTGTTAATAATCGGTATGTATTAATTGTTAATATGAATCTTCTCGTTTTATTAAACGTTAATTGATGAGATCCATGGTGAATCTTGCAAGTTTACCATGGATGATGACATGTGATATATGATATATGAATGTATAATAATTGTTAAGTGTTAAACATGCATAATTGATGATAAAAATCGGATCTTGATGTGTATTAGTTGAATTTTACGTTTTTCGTAAGTGTTATGACACCTGTTAGTAAAAAATTCATAATAAATTCATCTGATATCGAAAAAATTTGAAATTTTTGTGGGTGGTCCACGACTCGTAGATCTACAACTTTGTAGTTTTGAGCTAAGGCTCGAGAAGAATCTAGCTACACTCTGACGTGACCTGAAGTGAAATTTAAATTGTTTTGACAGTTTTATGCTATGTGTCTTTAATTTAAATCACATAGATTTTAGGTTATCATCAATTGGTTATGCATGTGGTATGTGATTAATGTGTTAATCGGATATATGTTTTAGTTGTTTATGTTTATTTGTTTGCTTTTGATAAATTGTTATGTATTGTACATCAAAAGCAAAGGGTTTTTCGAAAATACAAATTTAACATGACTATGGATTATCGAAATTAAGATTTTATTATGGAATATTTATGCCAAAAGTACAAAGTGGAATTGAATTAATCCGGATATAAAATATTCCTTGATTAGACTACGCAATCTTATCAGTTCTTAATTTGTTTTTTTAAATTAAGTTTTATAAAAATTCATCGATACAAAGATTGTTGCATGCTATTGTACATGGTTTTGACATGTCAAATTTACTTCCCTTTAAAAAACTAAGTTTTTGCCATCCAACTAGAAAAAACACTTTGACTTACTCTTCCATGATTAGTGAGACTTATTCATGGTTTTGTAACCCAAGGTGATATAATACACTTATTAGTGAGACATTAAGTGTTATACAATCATAGTTTTTGTTGGACCGACTTAATCAAGTTAAGATAAGTGAGACCTTAACTCGTGGCATATGTTGGGGTAAACATGCTCACTTTTTCACATTTGAATGTTCACATGTGATGTACATAAAGTAGAGTCCCATAATGTAAGAGTTGCATTGGATGCAATTATTAAATGTTATTGCTCTTGAATACATCATCACTAGCAGATCAACTGATGCGGTGGTGGTTATGTCAAGGTGGATCCTAGCTTTATGATAGTCCCTCATCTATATAGTAGAAATTTTTGAAATCCAAGTACATTGCTACTAATTAAGATTTCAAAGAAAGTTGGAAAATAAATTTGTTTACACTAGTTATGAAACACTTGTAATGTTGTCAAATCCAGTGGGAGCATCATGGTTTATTTCGGAACAAGACATTGATGTAATGTTGTCAAATTCAATGGGAGCTACAAAGTTATTATCTTGGTAGTAACCAAAATTATTTCTTGAATGTCTGGAGATAATGCATAATTTTCTACCTATAGACACTCATGGTTTTAAGGATAGTAGTGCACTATTTCATATATATTTCATCACCCTTATTCGGTGGTGAGTACTTTGAAACATATAAGACATTCAGATAAGAGAATATGTTCTTAAAACTATCAAATGATAACATCTTAATGTCAGATGCTTTATAAGTTCTTGATTAGGAAATACCAATACTACCACAAAAATGGTAAAGGCAAACCAGTATAATGTATATAGTTGTTTGTCTTAATCAAAATTAAGGAGGAATTTGCATGCCCAATTTTCAAGTTAATAAATAACACTGATTGATAGTCCCTCATCTACATAGTAGAAATTTTTGAAATCCAAGTACATTGCTACTAATTAAGATTTCAAAGAAAGTTGGAAAATAAAATTGTTTTCACTGGTTATGGAACACTTGCAATGTTGTCAAATCCAGTAGGAGCATCATGATTTATTTCTGAACAAGACATTAATGTAATGTTGTCAAACTCAGTGGGAGCTACAATGTTTATTATCTTGGTAGTAACCCAAATTATTTCTTAAATGTCTTGAGATAATGCATAATTTTCTAATTATAGACACTCATGGTTTTAAGGATAGTCGTGCACTATTTCTTATTAAACAAAGTGGCTCTATCACTACTTGTAACGCTAATATCTGTGACACTATCATATTGTCCATATAAACAAACGAATGTCGTGTTGTTTAACTACATGTATGATGTTATTAATGTAAAAAATGCCGAAGAAGAATAAAATCATGTTCCAAGGTATTTATTTTGTGATGTGGTGGCTTCTATGGAATTTTCGTAATAAGAAGATGTTCGAGGCCAAGCCCAAGGAGACGTTTTTTGATGTGATTATTTGTAGTTCTTATTACTGGTGTCGGTATAGATGCAATACTTTGTTTAGTTGGGACGATTGGTATAAAAACCCGTCTCTTATTTCTTTGTAATTTCTAGCTCCTTGCTAGTATTTCTTAATAAAAGTCGCCGTTAAAAAAAAACATGTATGATGTTATGCCATGCACAAGCAGGAAAAATATTTATTGTGTGCAAGGTACAACACATGACAAAAACAATATGATTAAAGATTCTCTTAACCGTAAGGTAAGAAACATATGTCAAGATATGAAATAAAGACTACTTCAAGTAAAATGTTTATATGTTTTTGGGTGCCTCCATCAGAATATAGGCTGCTTGCCACAACCTAACACCTCTCAATGTTAAATTGCACCTTACAACTAGTGACCCAGGAAAAGTGGGATTTCAGTCCGATAGATCTATCCACAACACTCGCGCTTACTAAAATAGTAATTGAACGGTTCATTGATAAATATGGACTATCACGGCAATAGGTAACTTAGGCACTAATAATCAGGCAATAATCTAGATAGCATAAACTTTGTAAACACTTTGAAAATACTTTCAAACAGTCGTGTCCAATAGTAAAACAAGCAATGTAATTCACCCCGTAGAGTTTGTAAAACAATCAAGTAGTAAAAAGTGGCTATGAACCACCTCTAAAAAAGTTGAATGAAAACAACAAGTATTCACAATAGAAAAAGAGTCACGCTTAGATCGAATGCAACCTAATCCAAATATAGGTCGTATAAGGTACTAAACACTTTGATTATTTATAGTCGAATAGCTAATCATACTATCGAACGGGCATCAATAATTAAGATTCATGTAGTGACGTATGAGGAGCTAGGACACTTAAATCGTAAATCCAACAACTGTCGATACGCCACCCCGAATAGGACTCATTATGAACTCCTAGTAATATATTTATTGATAAAACTAATAACACATTATAATTCATATAAAGCTACATCACCATCTAATCGTTTAGTGTAATCATATTTAAAAGAATAACGTTTATAAGTATACTTAGTAAAACTAGGCGTAACTTACTCGTTAAGTCCGTTTCTACGTCCACGCCTTCGTATAAAGACAGTTATCAAAATATAAACATTTTCAAAATCTGAGTTTTTGAGAATAGTGATTGATGTATTGTTCATAAACAGTTATATATTTATTTTATAGATTTATTATCGTAAATCTCGTAAATGTCGTAAACTTATTCGTTTTAACCTCCGTTTCAGCGATTCTTTCAGCAACATCTTCGTATTTAAAAGTTTTATCAATTTATTGATGTTTTAAAAATATAAGTTTTTGTGGTGAATAGTAACTTTTATAAAAATAGTTTTATAAAAGTATATATTTATCGTAAACTTGAAATCGTCGATCTTTTTCCGTTATAAATCGGTTTTTTCGAGTTTCTTATCATTTTGGAAACCTTCATGAAGAGGGCTGTACTAACATTTTAAAACATGATAGGGCCTGTTACCAAGGTCAAACCAAGAATAGCCCCTTATAATATTATACATATCCATTTTATAACTTCTTTTATACACCTTTTAACTAATAATTTACCACAAGTTTTCCAAGACTAATTATATATTTTTCTAACATATAATAAGTCAAGATCCATATTTACCATCCAAATAATACTATTTTTTTTTGTTTGTGTATACAGTTCATAAAAATCATGTTTACAAAAAAATCATTTTTACAAGTTAAAACAAATCCTAATTGGTGATTTAACTATATAAACTCAATAATACATTAGAAACACGATTAAATTAATACTCGATTATTTAAATCAACTCTCTAAGGTAATATTTTTTGCAGTCCGACTCGGGGATAAGGGTGCTAAATTAATAATTTCTCTAAAATTATAAGATAATACATTTTTGATAATGTTTCTTTAGACCCCATATCAAAATATAAATAATAATTCCTTATATATAGGCATATTGACATGAATGATTTATGAAGAGTTTCTGAAAATGACTCAATTGTCTTCTTGTTTTTGTTGAAATCAATTTCCCTTGAATCTGTCTCAATTATCCTTACATGGTAAGAACTTCTGAGTGTTGTTTTCTCATAGCTCAACAATAAAATTGTTCAATGTGATTGCCCGCTTTAATAGCTTTCGTTTCGCGAAGGGGGTTCCATTGTAGAACTTTCATCATATTCTCATCGATATCATCTTTATTAATCAAATAACGCTTTCAATAATTTCTTCATCAGTCAAACAACTGTGGCTACTACATATTCTCTGGTGAGTCAAACATCTTGACATCCATTGCAATTGCGAAACCCAACTCCTTTGATCCAATTTCCTAGAGTTTCTTGAGTGCTTTCACCACCTTCATCTGAGTTCTCAAAAGTCAAGTTATCCTGTTGATCCCAGATTACAATGACGAAAGCAGTTCGCAATGTATTTGCACTAACATCCATAGTCCCTTGCTGAAATTTTCAAGATTCATTGCATCTAATACATTTATTTTTGCTGGATTTGGAACCCCTAATTCATAACCCTCCAAAAGACTTCTTATAAAATCGACGACGATAATGCATCTAAAAGCCCATGTACCCCGCTCAACAAGTTGAATTTTTGTAAGTTGTGTTTGGTCAAAAAAAATAATTCCAGCATTTCGTAATCCTCAATAATTTTTGGATGAGCAGGGCAAATTAACCTATTATGATCTTGTATTATATAGCAAATATTTTTAATGTCCATAAGTGATAACAATGAACACAAGAAGCATAATAAGGTGGGAGATTGAGATGTTTTTTTTCAATGTGGGACCCGTTCATAAGATATACATGCTTGTATATCAGATAATAAAACAAATATTACTTAATATATAGAGAATTTTTCTTCCAACCAATTTGTATACTAAAAATTAATAAAATATTTAATTAATATTAAATTAATAATTATTTAATTTATCGATTAATTAATAATTCTTTTAATTATAAATTTTGATAGTCCAAGTGTATATTTTATAGAGTTTCTACTGGTATGCATAAAATGATAAATGTAAAGACATAAAGGGTTTTAGATAACCTTATGGTGATGTAATATGATAACCAACACAATCCAAACCCTTGTTTAGATTATAAACCAAAGCTTGCTAGATCTTAAAACCTTAAACCCTAATCTTCAATTTTCTTGTTTAACACTGTAAAGGTTTAACCAAATCCTTCAAACCATCTTAGTAGGTCTATATATGTTGTGTGAGTTGGTAAATTTAGAATAAATTTTATGGTTGGTTTGTGTTGGTGTTTTTGTGTCGTGGCCTAGCAAAGAGAAAAAGAAGAAATGTTTGATTTTTGGTTAAGTAATGAAGTGTATGTTATCTCATTGTATGTATGCAATATCTATATAAAAAGGGTGGGTCAAAGAAAGACCAAGGACTTTCCAAGGGACACAATAGGTCATAAGGAAAATTTTTTTTGGGGGGTTTTAGTTTTTGGTCAAGTATCTAGTCATGACCTAAGTGGTAATGCAAGTGTATGAACAAGGAAAAAAAATGAGCTTCTTGGTTCCTAAAAGGGGAAACTTCTCCATTAATTTCAAGGGAGGGATGAGCTTGGATTCATATTTGATAATTTACCAAAAAGTATTTAGGTATAAATTGTATTTACTTGCACTCAAAACATATAAAGTAAAGGTATACATGTAATACTTGTAATGTGTATTCTAGCTTGGTTTCAATATGAATATCGACCAATATGGATAACCATAGGTAAAGTTTTATAAAACCTTTGAGAATTGAATATAAACTTGATAATATTTGTTTAAGCGTATATAAATTTTAGTGTATCCGGGTATGCTAAATGTATTTAATATTGCGAAACGTACACTGGTTTTACGTAACCAAAAATAAATATAACAAGTTAAGTAATACTATTCGTAGAAATAATATATTGCTCGATGACAAAAACTTAATCGTTTGGTGTCCGTTTACGCTAATTATTGATTTTTTTTTAGTTTACGCAATTAACTCTATAATAAGAATTAAAAGTAAACACATACGAGAAAAAAAAATTAGTAAAATAGATGACGTCGTAAATGACCTGAAAATACAGAATGTTACAGTCTCCTCTGGTTAGAAGAGCCTTGTCCTCAAGGCTCAAGTTGCGGCACTTGAGGAAAGTACTAGTTCAGAAAAAAGATTCGGATATTTCTTCCGCATAACTTTGAATTCAAGAGGCTTACACCTCTTATCAGCATAGCTTTTCTGACGACTTCTTGCCATTTTCAACCTATCCTTAATCTGAATAATCTTTTTTGTCGTTTCTTGCATAATTTCTAGTCCAATAAGCTGACTTTCTCTAACTTCAGTCCATATCACAGGGGATCTACATTTTTGCCCGTACAGAGCCTCAAATGGTGCGCATTTAACGCTCGTGTGGTAACTGTTATTATAAGAAAACTCAATCAATGGGAGATGAGTATCCCAACTGCCACTAAAATCCATAACACAAGCTCGAAGCATATCCTCCAGCGTCTGAATAGTACGCTCACTATACCTACGTCAAAAAGTGGTAAGCCCGTCCACATGTCTAGTCTCGTACCCACGCTTTCTGAAAGCCTTTGCCATAATGAGACTAGAATCGACCATCATGGTCTGAAAATGAATGAAACCTTGCACACCATGTATCCTACAAACTCATTGGTATAAATCTTTGCTAACTTCTCTGTTTGTAGTCTTCACAATAGTAAGAAGTGAGCCGAACTGGGTCAATCTATCCATAATACCCAAAACGAATCTGCCCCCTGCTACTTTAGCAACTTTGTGACAAAGTCCATTGTTACTTTCCCATTTCCACTTAGAATTTCTGTTCTGAAGAAATCCGCGGGTTATTGATGTTCGGCCTTAAACTTTAGAACACGTAACAGATCTCAAACGTACAAGCAATGTCCACTTCATACCAATGCCACCAATACAATTCTTTTAGATCATAGTACATCTATCCGCACCCGGATGTACTACACTCAGCCAAAGGTGGCTGAGTGCTTGTGACCCATAACACTCCCAAACTGACCCATTTTAAAGCTTTGCCAAACACCCCTTTAAGTAAATCAAAAAAAACTTTTTGACTTGATTTTACTTAAAAACAATTAAGATAGATTGATGTTAGTGACAGCAGGGTAATAAAGAAACAAGCAAACTCAATTTGTTTTAGGATTAACAAAGAATTTAAAAGACGAATTATATTGAAATTCACAAGAAACTCAACATCCACTTCAAAACTTGAATTAAACTTTTAAAATAGTACATATAAGCTACAACTGAGGGAATAAGCTAACAAACCTAAGTGAGACCTAAATAAGCTAAGGGAACCTAGATTAAGCCCTAAAATAAGCTGATAAGCTATAGTGACAGTTTATATAAAAAACAGAAAAAGTGCTACTTTAAACCTAGAATGAGCTAAGCTAAAAAGGGAAATAAGCTATAAAATCTTGGGAGCTTAAAGGACTACTTATAGGCTACACTAAAAAGCAAAAAGTCCTAAGTTCTTAATACACAATAAGCTATAAAAAGGGTGCTGAAAATTGGTTTCAGCACCAGGGGAGGTGCAAGGCAGTGGCTAGGGGCTTTTTGGGCTTATGAAAAATAAGCTCAATTGTGCTTTTTAGCCACAACCAACCCCAAACAGATCTAGAGTGGTGGTAAATGAGGCTGTTTCCAAAAATTTTAGGGACTAAGGGTCAATGAAAGCTGCTGAATTTTACCCTCCAAAGTTAAGGTTTTCAAAGAAATTGCATGGGCCAAACTTTGACTTATTCTGGTCAAGTTCAAAGGGACAGAAAAAGTGGCTTTTAAAAGGGTCTCTTGTGACTTCAAAGAGCTCAAAGATGGTGCTTAAGCTGTCTAAGCAGCTTAAGCCTCAAAGCTTAATTTTTTTTGGTAAAACTTTGACAGAAAGTCAAAGGCTTTTTAAAACTTAGTTTTACACTAAAACTTTTGATTAAGTTGGTCTAATCAAGCACATACACTCAGCCAAAGGTGGCTGAGTGCTTATGACCCACACAATCCCCCACATGACCCATTTTGGGCTTTTACCAAACACCCCCTTAACTAAGTGAAAAAACTTTTTTACTTGATTTTACTTAAAAACAACAATGTAGGTTATCCTTAGTGACAGCAGGTTATTAAAGAGGAGAGTTAGCACAATTTTTCAAGATTTAACAATAAAGTTACAAGATGAATTTTAAAAGCAAGAACTCAAGTGTAACTTCGAACTTGCATTAATCTTTATAAAAATAATAACATTACATTAAAAAAGTAAGCTGAAAACTGGAATTACAATTTAATTAAAATTTAAATAAAAATAAGCTAGTTAAAAACTAATGTGGTTCGGCTTGTGTTTTCTTGAATTTATATAAGCCTCAAGGTCTTCACAGCTTCTTTCTTTGTGTTTCTTGTGTGAGGTGAAGCCTCAGCAACCAATCCTAGCCCTTTGATCCTTTTTGTGTTACTTTTAAAGCCATATCCACCATTGATGTTGCTCGGGCTTGGTGAGATTGCCAACATGGCAAGATTAAGAGGTAGTGGAAGGTGGGTTTAGGTTGGGACTGGATTAAGGGAAGGTTGGGTAAAAGAATGGGGTGGTATCTCGTGATGTTGGGGGGTTCAAGGGGTTTGGCGGGAAAGGTTGAGAGGGAAACCTGTGATAGGTTAACAGGTTTTTTGAATGTTTCAAATGCACAAGAAGAACCCCTGAACTTTCAGCTCTTATTCATTTCTTTTTGTTTCTTTTCTTTTAGTTATAAACAAGTTCAAAAAGTAGTCACAAGTAGTCCTTGTGTTTTATTAAGACAAAGATATAAAAGGTTTTAAATAATGGCAGTTTCAGCCCTTGTGTTTTAAAAGAGAAAAGGAGTTTGTAAAATAACAATTTCAGTCCCTCCATCATTATTTATCTCAATTTTCTTAAAAACATAGTTTCAAAATATGGACAATTTAAGTACTAATGTTTAAAAAAAAATAGTTTTGGGCTTCTGTTGGGTTTAATGTGGGTTTTGTATTGGCCAGTAATGGGCTTGGTTATGATTGGGCCCAAATAAAAGGTTGTGCTCTGTTAATTGGCACTTTTAAGGCCCAATAAAGGTCAGGGCGGTTTTTGTGTGTACACTGGGCGAGATTTGTGCTGTACAAGGGCTACGGATGGGCCTTCAATAGTCTTCATCAGGTTCCTCTGAGCATGGCACCCAAATGTGGTACTGTATGTCCTGATTGAGAGGCCATTTGAGTCACTTCACAGTCTTCAAAAATATACTATGGGCTTCCCGAGACCATCAGATGGGATTGAAGATATCCGCATCCATTAGTATTCTTCAAATTACGGCTCCTAGGTATACGACTGTTCTTATTTGTTGATTTAGACGTTTGAACAATTTCGGTCTCATGGCTGTTGATTTGGCTTTGTCCTTTCACAGGCTATTCCATTCCGTGTCTGGTTTGTCGTTTTGGCTTTGTTTTTTCCGTCCTTTTCTTGGTTATACCTTCTTCCTGCACAACACAAGTTTACAAACAAACATACTTTGGCAGTTTTTATTTGTCTGTTTTTTGTCATTTCAGATCCGTTTTTAATGTAAAAAGGTATGTTTATTTAAGCACATACCAGGTACTACATGACTGCGAGACGATCACGTTTGATGTAAGATTTTTGCTATTTAAAAACGTGCAAATTTCTCAGATTGGGGAAATGAGCACTTCTTCATCAATGATCAACTATACTCGCAAAATTGCGTCATGATTCTTCATCGTTCTTGGTAATTTAGTCACAAAATCCATCGTAACCTTCTCAGACCACTGAGAAGATCTCGCAGATTAAGGATAGACTTAAGGCTACGAGTAACCGTCAGAAAAGTTATGCTGATAAGAGGAGGAAGCCTCTAGAGTTTAGTGTAGGTGACTATGTCTTGCTTAAAGTGTCACCTTAGAAAGGTGTGGTACGCTTTGGGAAGAAAGGGAAATTAGCACCTAGGTTTGTTGGACCTTTCGAGATCATTGAGAAGGTAGGCCCAGTGGCCTATCAGTTAGTTTTGCTTGAGGAGTTGAATGGTGTTCATAACACGTTCCACGTGTCGAACCTTAAGAAGTGTTTGGCTGATCCAACACTGCAAGTGCCCTTGGATGAAATCCGAGTTGATGATAAGTTGAATTTTGTGGAAGAATCTATTGAAATCTTGGAACGGGAGTTTAAGAAGTTAAAGCGGAGTAGAATTGCCATCGTTAAGGTTCGGTGGAATTCGAAACGTGGGCCTGAATTCATGTGGGAACATGAAGATCAGATGAAGCTTAAGTATCCGTATTTGTTTAGTGCTGATAGTAGTTGAATTTCGGGGCGAAATTCTTTTTATGGGGGGTAGAATGTAACCCTCTCCCTTTCTGTGTTTTGAATATTCTAATATTAGTCCTTTGACTATTTGACGTTTGTCAGTTTTATTAGAATATGTACCGTGTTGACGGTGGTGATTTTATGAGAATTGTGATAATTGATGGTTTATGGTGTATAATAGTCTCTTTTGAGGGGTAATATTATGTTATTTAAGTTCTGGGTGGTGTAACACCCCCAAAATCTGGTATGCAGCGGAATGGTAACAATGGGGTGCTACGTCAAAGTACAACAATCAAGATATAGGAAACGACCTTAAATGGACGTTTTAAGATAAGATTTCATTCGATGCCATAGCAAAATATCAGAGTTCATACATTAGGTCCCATATGTTTTAAAAGTCATAAACATTTCCACATACGTTTTTAATTAAACAAAAGCTTCATACTACCAAAAGGTGACTTAAGTTTTTATAGATAAAGTTGCATTGAATTTAAATAAACACATAATCCATCTTCATTGATATCCATCACGGCTCCCATCCAAGCTTATACCTTAGGACCTAAAATTAAACATGCTAAAAGTCAACACAAAGGTTGAGTGAATTCATAGGTTTATCAAGTAAAGAGTGGACCACAAGATTTAAGTGAAAGTAGACTATGAAACAAATTCAGTAGTCCAAAACATGTATTATTGCGCTAAGCTCATGACCCCGAAGCCTTAACTGTCTGTCTGCCCCAAATAGGTAGGGTGTCTGCCAAAACAGCCTATAGTTCTCTAAATGTTAAATGCACCATGATCAACTTGTGACCATAAATTCCGATGGGGATTGTTAGTCCTGATAGATCTATTCCCACAATACTAAAGCGCTCACCTATAATAGGCAATTGACGGTATCCTGATATTAGGGACATAGAATGGCACTGTGGTAACTTAGGACAATAATAATCGCAATAATCTAATAGCAAAACAGTTAGAACACTGGTTTCCAAGTAAAACCACATGTATATTTCACCTCGTAGAGTTTGTAAAACAAGTAGATAGAAATGGGGCTATGAACTCACCTCGAGTGAATGGTAATCAACAAGTATTCATAATAGAAAATGCGTCACGCTTACGATCGAATGCAACCTAATCCAATATAGGTCGTATAAGTACTAAACACTTTGATTATTTATAGGTCGTATAGCTCATCATACTATCAAACGTGCTATCGCAAAATTAAGTAGTCATGTAGTGACGTATGAGGAGCTAGGATACTTTAAATCGTAAATCCAACAACTCGTCGATACGCCACCCCGAAGAGGCCTCATTATGAAACTCCCTAGTAATATAGTACTTTGATTAACTAATACCACATATAATTCTATATAGCTACATCACCATCTAATCGTTTTAGTGAAAACATATTTATAAAGTAAAAACGTTATAAGTAATACTAAAGTAAAACTAGCGGTCACTTCTCGTTTTTAAGTCCTTTCTTTCATTTCTTTTACGTTCACTATCCTTCGTATAAGACGAGTTATCAAAATATCACAATTTTTCAAAATCTGAGTTTTCTGATGGAATATGAATTTTTACTGTTCGATATACAGTTTATATATTATTTTTATAGATTTAGGTAATCGTAAATCTCATAAATGACGTACGTATTCCGTTTTAAAAAACTCTCGTTTCTCTAGTCGATTCTTTCAAGCACGAGTCCTTCGTATTAAAAAGTTTAATCGATTTTTATTGATGTTTTAAAAGTATAAGTTTCTGTGGTGAATAGTAACTTTTATAAAAATAGTTTTATAAAAGTATATATTTAACGTAAACTTGAAATCGTCGTATCTTTTTCGTTATAAATCGGTTTTTCGAGTTTCTTATCATTTTGGAATCATCATGAGGCGTACTATCTTTTTAAAACATGGTAGGGCTGTTACCAAGGTCGAACCAAAACAACCCCTTTATAATACTTATACATATCTATTTTTATAACTTGTTTTATATACCTTTTAACTTAATAATTTACCACAAGTTTTCCAAGACTTATTATATACTTGTCTTACATATAATAGAGTCCAAGATCCATATTGTGTCCATGAGTTCCAAAGTATCAAGTCCTTAACAAGGCTTAAAAACCTTAAACTTTCTTAAGTAACTTTAAATTACAAGTTTATACATATACATGTTTACACTTAACCAACATGTTACAATACTTATATATCCATTATTTCATGATATTATCAACCTCATAACATATGTAAAAATGTTCAAAACCATGATCACAAGTAGAAATATGTTTTACATGTTTAAAAGTATCCTAAATGATGATATTGCTAAATAGAACATATAAACACATAAAATGATAATTATGAAATGATTAGGGTTTTAGATGACCTTGTATGAATGAGTAGTGAAAAGGAGAACAATCACACCCTTGTGATTTAAACCCTTGGCTTGAAAATATAAGGTGAAAACCCTAATTTTCCCAAGTAAACCCTAGCTTCCTTTTCTTGCTTAATCCTTTTAAATGCTTGATCAAACCTTTAAAACATCTTGAGGTATCTTAGATATAGTGTATGAAAGCTTGTATGAGTTGTATAAAAAGATTGTATGGTTTGTTTGTGTTGGGCAATTTGAGCCGTGGCCTATGTAGCCAAAAAGAGAGAAAGAATATGATTTTTGGTAAGTGTTTAAGACTTGTGGATGTTATCACCTTGTATGCATGTAATATATAAGAGAAAGGTGGTAAGAGTGATAGAAAATTGACCAAGATATTCAAAGGGGGAGGGTTTTGGGTCGTTGGAAACCAAGGGGGAACAAGATGAGGGTCTTAAGGCTTTTTCTTGGTCAAGTGTAGCTAGGTCTTACTAACCATAGATGTACATGTTACTTGTGATAAATGCATGTGTTTCTTGGTTCCCTAATGAGAGAGTGATCCCATGGAAATGAGGAAATAACTAGCTAGCTCTTTTATTTCTTGAAATTGAATGAATACTTTCATTTGTGAAAGTTGTAAGTTTTACTTAATGATATGTAACTTTTGTAAAATTGAAAGATCTAGCTTATTTCTTTTTTAAAGGATTCGGCTAAGGTGATGTTTATTGATAAAGTTTTATAAACTTTTGAGCATTGTATATAAACATAGGTATTAGTTGAAGCGTAGAAAAGTTTTGGTGCTTCCGGGTATGCCTAAATGTAGTTAATTGCGAAACGTAATTATTTTACGTAACCAATAAAAATAAAATATAAAAAGTTGATTATTACTTTCGTAAAAATAATATATTGCTCGCTTGACGAAAACTTTAATTCGTTTGGTGTCCGTTTACGCTAATTGATAATTTATAGCTTACGCGATTTAACTTAACTAATAAAATTAAAAGTAAACACGTACGAGAAAGAAAAAAAATATTTAGTGAAATATATGACGTCGTAAATGACCTGAAAATACGGAATGTTACAGGTGGTTGACCCGTAAATTTTGAGAAATGCCAAAAAACGAGTCCCGACACGTCCGTTAATGTCCAATTGAGTTTTTAGGAGGTATAATATGGAAATATGTCAAGTAAATACTCTAAGTTATTTGAAAAGTATTTTAAGTTGAATAAAAATGCTAATTAACTTCAGAAAATATTTTACGATCACGGTTTTTGAGTTTTAAGTGAACCCGACACGAAAAGAAGGCATCCCGAGCCCCTAGGATACCTTATATTCGGTTTTGAACCTTGTAGGAGACAAGGTGGCATATTTTTAGTAAAGTGGTCCATCTCTTGTACCAATTGTGCTTATAACTTAAGCAAAGAAACACACACAATATTCTTTGGTTCTTCCTTGTTGCGTCCGAGTTCACCACACACACACAAACTTTAATTTTCTAAATTTTGATCAAAAACATGAAGATTGGTGATATATTGGGTTAATTCTAGTGCACGGGTTAGCATTTAAATAGCGTTTGGATTGTCCGGTTCGCGTCAAAATTTATTTTGAAGACCATTTTTGTAAGTCTTTCAAATTTAACTTTTACTTGTCCTTTTGGGTTGTTAGTGATGCAAAGATGTTAGTTGTACGACCTAATCGTTTAAAATCGAAAGCTAAAAGTTTATAAATAAATATTTAGGGTGCGTTTGGAGTTCGAACAAAATGAAACAAGTACAAAGTTTTGATATTGTGGTAGTGACGGTTGAAAAACATATATTTGCTATGTAGCTTATTTTGTGTATGGCTTATTTTGGCTAATTTATGTGTTCGAATGGCTTATTTTAGGCTTATATGCTCTCGGCAAATTGAGGTAATAACAAGGAAAGTGATTTTGGTGTGGACTATTTTAAGCTTATGGTGATAACCAAATACGATACGTAGCTTAATAGTTTATTTTAAGCTTAATATATATATTTTAGGAGCTTATGGGCTCACGACCCAATAAGCATCAATAAGCCATAGCTTATTTGATGGCTTATTGTAGTCCGGACTACTTTCTTACTTTTTGATTTAAGCTATGTATACTAATGGGCCTTGGTTTTAGGCGTAGAACGTGTTTTGGATATGTAAAATCCTTAATGGATCCTTATTGGGCCCTAAAGCCCAATAAGAGTTAACTAATCATTTTTTGGAGTTTTGACAAACTTTTGAGAAGTGAAAAATACTTGTGAAGTTACATTGAAAGTCGTTTTGAGAATGTAGTTTGGTACACGTCGTGAAATGTGATTTTTGGAATTTGGTCGAAAAGTGTCGAAATGTTGGAAATTGTTTGATAATAAAGTTTTAAAAAACCTTGGAAAACGTCATATAAACATACGGGTCATGCTGAAATTTCATAAAAAGTATATACTTAGAATTTTTACTTAACACGTGATTTTTTTATAATAATAAAATATTATTATTTTATTATTATAATAAGTCAACTAAAAGACAAAAAATATAATTTTTCTCAAAACTTTCCTAAAATATTTAGCGAACATAAACGTTCCATTTCGTATAGTATAAATGATATATTTATGGTAAATAAGTGTACCGAATGGACTTGTCGATATATATTTATAATTATTTATTATAAATATTTATTTATATTACTTATCTATTTTGCTAATTCTGTATAAGTTTATGTTACTTAGATAGGTGTGATTATGTATATCTATTTTTGGTGTAAGTCTGTCAACCATTCACCACTATAAAATGTTGAAGATAACCGTACAACAAGCATCTGACCCCTATGCATCATACCTGAAAACTGCTTTGGAAATGAATGATTAAAATGAGAAATTAACTGGACTAGGTCGTGTGAGGATGTAACACCCCTATTTTTACATTATAGCAGCGGAAGCTAATTTGGGGTATTACTTCATGGATACAACAATCATAATCATAGAAAACGACCCAAAAGAGACGTTTATTCAAAAAGTTAATTTGGGTCTATCATTTATTTCATAAAGTGTTTTATATATGTACCGGTCCAACACATCTGCGTTACAATGTGAATTATCAACACGTTATTAGCCTTCTTTGAGTCCATTGCCATCTCGTGCCGATAATTGCTCAATAACTGTGATATAATTGCTAAAAAAAGTCAACACAAAGGTTGAGTGAAATTCATAGGTTTGATAAACAGATTGAATACAAGTCATAGTGTATAATTGTTTAAACACATTTATTATGTAAATGATATTGTTATTTACACCAGTTATTAGTTATATTGCAAGTAATACAATTATCATAGTAACAATGTATTATCCCATTATTGCCTTGTTTGGTTATTGTCTGGTATAGTATAGTCTGGTCTGGTCTAAGCTCATGGCACACAAACTGACTAGTGTATATATATACCAAATAATTTGATGTATATATATAGAGATATATGGCCCTTTCGGTGTAGGTAGATTGCCATTACTCTGAATTCAAAATATAGTGTCTTGTTTGGTTACTCCTATCCGGCTAACACATAACAGGATTCGTCAATACCCGATAGATCTATCACAAATATTTGGTTTACCCGAAAGTGTTTAATAGTCCATTGATTATGAGGACTTTTGGCATAATGTAACTTTGACAGTAGATGTCGATAGTGTATCAGGATAGCATATAACTTGTAAAAAAACTTGTATTCCGAGGTTTAAGCATGTATATGTCTTTGAAAGTATAATCACAATTGTTTATGTTACGATAAGGCGAGTATGTTAATAGAGTTTGTAACAAGCATGTATTCCCCCTCGCGTGTGTTTATTAGAAACATGTAAATAAGTAAAGGCGGGGTTATGAACTTTCACCTGATATGGTAGATGCATTAAATATCTTCAGAATGAAAGATGACGACATTATCACTATTCTTAGCAGGGAATTGTTGATTAATGAAATGATATGTGTAAATAGCCACGTCACACAAACCTGAGGAGAATATGTCATGTCTAGGAAGATTTACTTTTAGAACTTTGGTTTAAGAGTTATGAGTTTGAGTGAAGAGTTTGGTATTATTGTATCACCGTTCGGGGCCATCAGCAATTGCAGAAGTAATTCAGTAATCTAGTTTGAAGGAGCTAGGGCACTTTAAATCGTCAACCAACAACTCAGTACAGAACGTAAATACCAAGATGAAACCTTTATTTATGAAGCTCCCTAGTATTGTGGTAAATATAGGTTTCGGATATGATCGGTTTAAGCGTTTTTTTTATACAAAATATCTGGAAATGTTAAGCACGAGAAGCGTTAATTAAAGTTATGTTAGATAATGTTTTAGAACATGGATTTTTTTCCTTTTCAAAATGTTACATTTTAGGACCTGGGGTTGAAAAATTTGGCAAATAGGTCCTTGGAGTTTGACTATTTTACGGACTTTGGTCCTTCAACTTTGAAAGATATACCAAGTAAACCTTGGACTTTGAAAAGTGACATAATAGATCCCTGGAGTTATAACTTTGATAAAATGACATTTTAGTCCTTTTAGTTATAAGTTTCCGAAAGTTACGATATATACCCCTTGCATGGATTATAATTACAAAACATGTCCAAATTGCCATGCAAGCTTATTTTAACATTTCATTTAGATTATAAGTTTTTAATAAAATAAAATATGAAGTCATTAACACAACACAAGTTTACATGGGAGTGAATAACGATTCGTTAAGCTAGGAAGCAAAACGGTCGAATTAGGGTTTCAAAACGTAAACGCGTGGGTTTTAAGTTCAAATTCCTTCATTAATCAATAAATTAGTTATTTTAACATTATTTAAGCATGATAGGATAGAGTTTATACAACAACTATTTAACCATTTATAATATTTAGTTCTAAGGAAAAACACGACGAAATTAGTGGTTTTCGGGTGCTACGGTTTTGGGATCAAAACGGAAAATGAGCATGAATTGAGTTATGAAACTTTAACAAGAGTATATTTAGGATCATATGAACATTATAAGGGTGTAGGAGCAGAAGTAGAACATTTAAAAACTGGGTTTGAGCTTCAAGGATCAAAAATGGTGGAAATGGGTCAGAATCGGGACTTTTGCTAGAGTAACGACTCCCGGGCTTCGTTTCTTGGTTTCTTTTGCTTCCTTTCTATACTTGAGCCTTCTTAAGATCACTTAGGATCTATTAGAGCAAAGGATTGCTTCTATAATGGGTATGAGATAAGTGAGTGGGGGATGAAGAAAAATGAAGAGTTTAGGTTCCTATTTATACCCATTTTCAAGAGTGGTGAGTAAGCAAAGCTTATAATCTGATCAGGACACATAGGAGGTCTAGAGAGTGACTAATAGAGTCTAGAGGATGTGTTGGATAGGCTAGAAACTAGCTTGGATGAGGTGTTTACCCCATGTGATGCCGCGGCTGAAGTTGGCCAAAAGGAAGGCCATGTGCTTTCATTCTTGACTTTGGATTAGTCAAAGTTGCTTAGTAAGCTGCTATAATACTTATAGAAGAGGTTCACATTGGTTATTTTGACTTGGTAGCAATTTAGAGGGGTCAAAATGGTCATAGAAGTAAATCGGGTCTATTTTGGGTTTGACGGGTTCTTCAAATGTTTTAACAAGGTACATTGTGTTATAAATGATTAAGGAATGATGAAATAGGTTGTTAAGGTCTGGGATTAAAGTAATTAGTAAATATTAGCAATTCGTTTGGGTTAAAACGGATTAGAATTGAAGAAATGGAAAGTACGGGGTTCAACTAGGGCTTGTTTAGGGTTTTCTTGACTTTCTTGGCTTATATTTTGCATACTTTTGATTAGGAATGATGGATTACAGATCCTAGGGCTTATATAAAGTATTATAAATGAAGTTTGGTCATTGGTTTAAGTTATAATGGGTTAAAATTGAGAAAATGGGTCAAAGTTATAATTAGGGCATAATTAGGGGTTTTTGGATTCGTTAAGGTTTTCTAGGCTTTGATTTCTTGCACATTTACAAGTTAATGATAGATAATGATTTTTAAACTCATTTTATGAGTTTATAATGGCCCTTGGTTGGTTATTTGGGATTAGAATGGTTTAAAATGAGTAAACGGGTTAAATGAACCAATTAGGTACATTTAGGGTTTCTAGGATATGTTTTACGTACAAGTGAGGTAAAATGATGAAGTAATGATGAGATAATGATTGAATAGGATTGATATGATTGTAAAATAAGTGATTACAACTTATTTGAGTGTTGGTTTGGGTTTTACAATGGATAAAAACCAAGAAACGGGTCATGGTTTAGTATTTTGCTCGGGTTAGGGTTTCTGACTTTTGAATTAGGGTTTTAAGAGTAAAAATGTGTATGAAAGTTTATGAATAGAATAATTAGGGTTTACACATTGTATATTGAGTGTAGTAGCTTATACATAAGTGATGGTGAAGAAGTTAGAATGATAACGGAGGTAAAACGGCTATTTTAGAGATTATGCTTAATGAATTGTACATTGAGCTTTTAGAGACTTGTACTTTGACTTGAAGAGATTTTATAATTCAAATGAGATGTTATATTGCTTGTACATATGCTTTAGTGGCTTGTGCATTCACTTTAGATATTAGTCATTCATGGAATTAGGGTTTAGAGATATACGATAACGGTTTAAAGCCCGTTTTGATATAACGTTGTGAATGGTACATTATAGGAATAATGTACTTTGTAATAAGGATATGTTGATATTGACTTGACATATTATGATGTTTTCTTGACATATATGAAGACAGGATTGCCATAGATAGGTTGCGTGAGCTCGTCTACTTTAGTTATGCAAGTTACATGACATACTGAGATATTGACAATACAAGTAATGTAATAAAGCGAAAAAATTTCCCATACAATTCTGATAATAGTAAAATAGGTTTTGCATTTGATGAAAATTCTTGGGTTGTTATAGTCTCCACCCCTTACAGAAATCTCGTTCCGAGATTTAGTTGAATGTTATAGTGGTATTGTTTAGAGATAGGTACTGGGTATGAATCAAGGTTACAAGTCCACGTGTGTGATGCATTCATAATTATGTTGCGCACCATAATTATAATTACCTCCTTTCACACGTCTACTTATTTTCAAGATCACACCTCTTGATGATATCCAATAGAATTTCTTCAGATTCTGATAGAACCTGGGTGATGAAATACTTTGATTGAGAAACTGAGTTATGGGCCTACCATGCTAATGCTGTGTATTGTGTCTAAGAATCGTTATTCATTAACCTTTAAAAGTCAACATCGAATAAGAATGCTATCACAAGTCTTTGTCAAAATCTTCATACCTAGTGGTATTGAAATCATTTGACATTGTATAGATTCTTGTGTGTTTCCTTGTTATTACGTTGCAGAATATAATAGAGAATTTTAGTATACGAAGATCATGGAATGAGTGATGTTAAGGAGTAATTTATGAATTTGTAAGAAAGTTGTTAATCATGTGAGATACAGATTTTTGAAATGAACAAATGATGAAGGTAATGATAATAATAATGATGATAATGATTAAGGAATTGTTTGTACAAACGGATTGAAAGAAACTTGTTTGTACGTATGTCATATACTTAAGCCTAGTTATTTATAATTAGTCACTTACAAAAAGAAGCGTTTAACTCCTTGTAACTGCTGGTAATTTTTAAAAATTCCACTCTAGTTACAGAGATTTATAATTTCCTTATTCAAATGAAAAAGTGACCTAATTCATTTCAATAAGATGATCATAAATCGTCTTACCTAAACATAAAAACATGATATAGAAACAGTAATGTGTAGAAATGATATGATCATGAATGGTTAGATAGTATTGAGATGTTGATTGTACTGAAGCCCATATAATCGAGGATGAAAATTTATGTTGCAAAGGTATGAGGAGAGTATTCAGAGTTTGATCATGATAGAATTGACAAACAATGTCGAGTTTTGATACCACCAGATAACAAGATGTAACAGAATTATCACTTTATTATTTCATGGATAACTTTACATACGAACTTTACATATGAAAAAGAGTTGATACTTATGCTTACGTTTCTGGTACGTTGGATAAAAAGTAACAAATGACAAGGATTGTAGCTTGATGATTAGGGTTTTTAAATTGAAGAAGATTATGATGAGAGTTGAATATCCTCGAGAGTTGTTTCTAGGGTAGAAATCCTAAAGTGAACAAAAGTAAGCTCATTTCTAAGTAGGCTTTCCTGTGGCACTGTTATTTGTTTTTGAGCACTCATTCGCATAATGTCCTTTCTTTCCACAGGCATTACAAGTTATGGATACAGTTTGTAGGATTGTTTCTAGTGGTTTTGTTATCTGCAGAGTTCTTGGTCAGATGACCCCCCCCTACTCTGTTACATGTCCGGCACTTGACAAGTACAAGGACCTATGTGATGTTGGTAGGGGTGCATTTTCACATAAAAGGACGGTTTCCAGTATAATCCGTTGGTGGCTGTATAACATCTTGAAGGTTTCTTGTTCTTTATTCTTGCTTGTCGGTGTAATCATCGTTACGGTTGTTATTGTTGTTGTATTCTGATAGTTGTTGTTGTTGACGATGTTCCATTTATCATCAAGCTTTGTTTGTGCTCATTTGGATTTCTTGCAGGAATTATTGCTTTTTATTTGGAACCATTAATCTCTGGGGATATATGTTGATGGCTTCTTCAAAGTTTGAGGTTTTTGAAGCAGTAACGTTTCCTTCTAATACTTTTGCTGGCAGTCCCCCGATGAAAGCTCATAAGTTTCTCGAATTTGGCACCATGTTTTGGGACATTACGATTGTTAATTCGTGGGAATCTTCTAATATAAGTCTTGAAGGATCACTTCCATTTAAGTTTTAAACCATATAAAATTCATTTCATTTTCTTAATCTCAGTTCGAGGACAATACTGTTTGTCAGAGCCTTTTTAACTCAGGTCTAGTAATTTGTTTAAGCGTTGCTACTATTCCTAGGTTGGGCATTGTCATTCCACAGGACATTGCTCATCTGTTAAGTACCTGTAGCAAATGTTACTCTGTCTTCCTCGGCACACTTGCTACGAGAAAACACTGACTCAGTACGTTCAAACCAACGGATGAGGTCAACAGCTCCTTCTGTACCATTGAAGTAGGAAGGTTGACAGTTTATGAATTCTTTGTAGTTTCCTCTTTTTGCTACAGGAATTTCTCTGGGTTCAGTGTTCCTATTGGAATTGTCGGAATTTGCCATGGTGGCAGCTTGTGCTTTCAGAGCTGAGGAGATGCCATCATTAATTAGTTGCCGGATGGCATCCAAAGTTATGACTGGTTTTCAGATGTTGACGTCCTTTTGGGAGGCATTCTATCAACAAAAGATGATACGTAGTAAGAATGATATCATAGGTTTTGAAAAGTAATAAAAGAGAATGTGATGCTTAAAATGCTTAAAGGAAAATGCTTATTTTTGAATTTTTAAGCACTTAGAGGTTATGATAAAGACGGAAATAATGATGAAAATGGTGGAAATGATGATGGATAAGAGAGAAAAGTTTGACAAATAAAGATATGAAATGAGGATTTTTTTTTTTTTTTTTGTCCTTTACAAATATCTTTGTCTTTTACTGTGCATAGTCAGATTTGACAAGCGTTTTTATTTATACCACACATCCCGTGGCTTAGGATAAAGCTATAAATATTTTAAGAGTTTGTTGATTTTAGTTGGTCAGATGACATCCTAAGTTCTTCTGATTTGTTTGGTGCATGGAGCTTGGATTTTCTCAATGATTCGTTTCAAGATATGTGTGTAAATTTTGTAGAGAGCAAAGGCAATTGTCTTATCCTTTTGCCTCTAACCGCTTCTTTGAAGTTTGACATCTGAGTTCGGATTTCCTTGAGTTAAGTCTTCAGTTTGTTTGCATTTATACGTCTTCTTCCATTCTCTCAATGCGGTGAAGATAGAGTTCATCTAAATAATTCAAGATATCTTTGACTTGTTTCTCATGATGTTTTAGATACATCTTATCTGAACATTTTCCTATTTCAAATACTTGAGGAGGGATAAAAGTATAAACTAAGGAAGACGGTGTGAACCAAATTACAAGTTTGATTCCGAGATGAATTAAATAACGTAGTTGAGGAAGAAGATGGAGAATGGAGCTTCTTAGGCGGTAATAGTTCCTCAGGAACAAAGAAATATCGGGGATCAAATAGTAGTGATGGTGGTAATACTGGAGATAGAGTCAAAATAGCTGGTGGAGTAATATGATCTGGTGGTAAAATAGATGATTCCTTAGCATAAAATGCTTGTACGTCATTCAAATAAGGATTATTATAGAAAGGTGAGATCACTGATGTGATTATGATAGAGTCTCCCAAAGAGTTAAAAGAAATGCTTCCTGATGAAGCTGGGAAATAATCCGATGAGACCGAAGTATAGTTAAGAATATTCATAGAGGAAAAAGCATCCTCAATATCGAAAGTAGAGCGGTTGGGAGAAGACATCGTTCTATTAACAACCCAGTCGTAAATAACATAAGTTATTTACGGTATAATATAGTATAATAGTTATGTATCTTTACATACTGATCCGGAATGTAGTGGCACGAAGGACTTTGATGGCTTGAAAAGAAATGTAATGCGGTCATAGTTAAGGTTTTGACCTTGTTCTCTATAACCATGGCGCTGATACCAATCTGTAACACCCCTATTTTTACAATATAGCAGCGGAAGCTAATCTGGGGTATTACTTCATGGAAACAACAATCATAATCATAGAAAACGACCCAAAAGAGACGTTTGTTCAAAAGATACATTATCATTCATTTCAAATTAAAGTTTTACAAAGGCAAGTCCCAAAATCTAGTTACATACAATGTGAATGATAACAAGTTTTAGCCATCTTCATGTCCATGCCACTTCGTGCCATAAGTTGCTTAATCACCTGAGATAAACATGCTAAAATGTCAACACAATGGTTGAGTGAAATTCTTAGGTTTGGAATGTTATAGTCGAATACAAGTCATCATAAGTAATTGTTATAAAAGCAGTGTCATAGTAATGCGTTATAGTATGGTATTAGCTTACGTTGTTATACACCCGTTATTGGTAATAATTGCAACAAATATAATTATCATGGGAAAATGGTATTGTGTTATTGTTATTGTTATGGTCATGGTCTCGTCTAAGCTCATGGCACACAAACTGACTAGTATATATATATACCCAAAATGATGTGGTATATATATATAGAGATAATGGACCTCGGTGTAGGTAAATGCCATATATCTATGAAATTCAAATATAGTGTGTTTGGTTACCTATCCGGTTAACACAAACAGGATTCGTCAATCCCGATAGATCTATCCACAATATTTGCATTCACCCGTAAGTGATTAATAGTCCATGATAATGAGGGACTTTTGGCATAAGTAACTTAGACATTAGTTATAATGGTATATCATGATATCATATAATCTGGAAAAAGATTAGCATATAGTTTGGAAAAAAAACACATGTATTCGTAATTATATAGCAATGTTATTCCCCTAGGGTCTTATGTAAGACATTAAAGAGATTAAAAGTGAGGTTATGAATTCACTAAGTCTTTGAATAGTAATCACATTGTTATAAGATGAATGAGTTTGTAACAAGCATGTATCCCCCTCGCGGGTTTATAAAACATGTAAATAAGTAAAGGCGAGGTTATGAACTTCACCTGATAGGTAGATGTAGTAATTATTCTGAAATGAAAGCTGACGACCTATCACAATCTTAACAGGGAATGTTAGATATAATAAAAAGATAGTAAAACAGCACGTCAGCAACCTGAGTAAATATTGATGAGTCTTAGGAAGATTGTATCTAAGAACTTTAGTTTTTTTAAGAGTTATGAGTTTGATTGAAGAGTTTGGAATTATTGTATCACTGTTCGGGCCATCATAATTCAGAAGTCATTCAGTAAACGTTTGAGGAGCTAGGGCACTTTAAATCGTAAACCCAACAACTCAGTCAGAACGTAATACCAAGATGAAACTCCTTAATATGAAGCTCCCTAGTATTGTGATACGATATAATCGGTTTTAAGCGTTTTAATCAATATCTGGAAATGTTAAGCACGAGAAGCGTTAATTAAAGTTATGTCTTGTAAGGTTTTAAACATGATTTTATACTTTTTCAAAATGTTACATTTTAGACCCTGGGGTTTGAAAAATTGCAAATAGGCCCTTGGAGTTTGCATTTTTACGACTTTGGTCCTTCAACTTTGAAAGATATACCAAGTAAACCTTGGACTTTGAAAAGTGACATAATAGATCCCTGGAGTTATAACTTTGATAAAATGACACTTTTAGTCCTTTTAGTTATAAGTTTCCGAAAGTTACGATATATACCCCTTGCATGGATTATAATTACAAAACATGTCCAAATTGCCATGCAAGCTTATTTTAACATTTCAATAGACATTTATAAGTTATAATAAACTAAAATATGAAGTTTTAATGCAACACAAGTTTAAAATAACGATTCGTTAAGCTAGGAAGCAAAACGGGTCAAATTAGGGTTTCAAAACGTAAACACGCGGGTTTTAAGTTCAAATTCCTTCATTAATCAATAAAGTGGTTATTTTAACATTAGTTAAGCATGCTAGGATAGATTATAACAATATTTAATCATTATGACATTTAGTTTTAAGAAAAACGCGAAATTAGGGTTTCGGGTGTACGGTTTTGGATCAAAACGGAAAATGAGCATGAATTGAGTTATGAAACTTTAACAAGAGTATATTTAGGATCATATGAACATTATAAGGGTGTAGTAGCAGAAGTAGAACATTCAAAACCTGGGTTTGAGCTTCAAGGAGCAAAAATGGTGGAAACGGGTCATTTCGGGTAGTATTTCCACTCGTACGCCTTGTATCTTTACTCCGGGGCTTCAATTCTTCAGGGCTTCGCTTCTTGAACTTCTTTAATGATCCTAGGATCATAAGGGAGCAAAGTATTGCTGCCTATAATGGGTATGAGATAAGAGAGTGGGGGATGAAGAAAAATGAAGAGTTTAGGTTCCTATTTATACCCATTTTCAAGAGTGGTGAGTAAGCAAAGCTTATAATCTGATTAGGACACATGGGAGGTCTATAGGGTGACTAATAGAGGCTAGAGGATGTGTTGGATAGGCTAGAAACTAGCTTGGATGAGGTGTTTACCCCATGTGATGCCGCGGCTGAAGTTGGCCAAAAGGAAGGCCATGTGCTTTCATTCTTGACTTTGGATAAGTCAAAGTTGCTTAGTAAGCTGCTATAAGACTTCTAGAAGAGGTTCACATTGGTTATTTGGACTTGGTAGCAATTTAGAGGGGTCAAAATGGTCATAGAAGTAAACCGGGTCTATTTTGGGTTCGACGGGTTCTTCAAATGTTTTAACAAGGTACATTGTGTTATAAATGATTAAGGAATGATGAAATAGGTTGTTAAGGTCTGGGATTAAAGTAATTAGCAAATATTAGCAATTCGTTTGGGTTAAAACGGATTAGAATTGAAGAAATGGGAGTACGGGTTCAACTAGGGCTTGTTTAGGGTTTTCTTGACTTTCTTGGCTTATATTTTGCATACTTTTGATTAGGAATGATGGATTACAGATCCTAGGGCTTATATAAAGTATTATAAATGAAGTTTGGTCGTTGGTTTAAGTTATAATGGGTTAAAATTGAGAAAACGGGTCAAAGTTACAATTAGGGCATAATTAGGGTTTTCTGGATTCGTTAAGGTTTTCTAGGCTTTGATTTCTTGCACATTGCCAAGTTAATGATAGATAATGATTTTTAAACTCATTTTATGAGTTTATAATGGCCCTTGGTTGGTTATTTGGGATTAGAATGGTTTAAAATGAGTAAACGGGTTAAATGAACCAATTAGGTACATTTAGGGTTTCTAGGATATGTTTTACGTACAAGTGAAGTAAAATGATGAAGTAATGATGAAATAATGATTGAATAGGATTGATATGATTGTAAAATAAGTGATTACAACTTATTTGAGTGTTGGTTTGGGTTTTACAATGGATAAAAACCAAGAAACGGGTCATGGTTTAGAAACTAGCTTGGTTTTAGGGTTTAGGGTTTTGAATTAGGGTTTTAAGAGTAAAAATGTGTATGAAAGTTTATGAATAGAATAATTAGGGTTTACACATTGTATATTGAGTGTAGTAGCTTGTACACAAGTGATGGTGAAGAAATTAGAATGAAAACGGAGGTAAAACGGCTATTTTAGATGTCATGCTTAATGACTTGTACATTGAGATTTTAGAGACTTGTACTTTGACTTGAAGAGATTTTATATTTCAAATGAGATGTTATATTGCTTGTACATATGCTTTAGTGGCTTGTGCATTCACTTTAGATATTAATCATTCATGGAATTAGGGTTTAGAGGTATATGATAACGGTTTAAAGCCCGTTTTGATATAACGTTGCGAATGGTACATTATAGGAATAATGTACTTTGTAATAAGGATATGATGATATTGAATTGACATATTGTGATGTTTGCTTGACATATATGAAGACAAAATGGTGGTACGAGTGTAAGCACTAGTCAAATTTATATATGTATAGTATAAATCCCGTGACAATTCTTTCCAAATTACTTCTCAAACAAGAG
>BQNB010073009.1:5654-32247 GCA_026074375.1 Tanacetum coccineum
TTCAACTATGAATACTCTCCTCATACCTTTGAAACATAAATTATCATCCTTGACTATGTGGGCATTAGTACAATTAATATCTCAATATTTTTCATACCTTTCATATCATTTTCTTCATATTACTGTTTTAATATCATGTTTTTATGTTTAGGTAAGACAATTTATGATCATCTTATTAAAATGAATTAGGACGCTTCTTCATTTGAATAAGAAAATTATAAATCTCCGAACTATGAATTTATAAATTCTCAGTTACAAGGATTTGGACGCTTCTCTTTGTAAGTGACAAATTATAAATAAATAGGCTTAAGTATATAACATACGTACAAACAAATTTCTTTCAATCCGTTTGTACAAATACTTCCTTTTCTTCACTTAATCATTATTACCTTTATCATCTGTTCATTTCCAAATCTGTATCCCACATGATTAGCAACTCTCTTACAAATTCATTCATTGACATCTCTCCGGTATTTCGACTAAATCTCGAGACGAGATTTCTGTAAGGGGTGAAGACTATAACAACCCAAAATTTTCAGCAAATGCAAAATCAACCTATTTTATTATGATCACAATTGCACGGGGAAATTTTTCGCTTTATTACATTACTTGCATTACCAATATCTCAATATGCAATGTAACTTGCATAACTAAAGTAGACAAGCTCACGCAACCTACCTATGCCTATTTATATGTCAAGCAAATATCATAACATGTCAATTCAATATCCTAATATCATTATTGCAAAGTACATTACTCATATAATGTACCATTTGCAAAGTTATATCAAGACAGGCTTTAAACCGTTATCGTATACCTCTAAACCCTAATTTCATGAAAAGTTAACATCTAAAGTGAATGCACAAGTTACTAAAGCATATGTACAAGTAATATAAAATCTCATTTAAAATATAAACTCCCTCCAAGTCAAAGTACAAGTCTTTAAAAGTATAATATACGAGTCATTAAGCATGATCTCCAAAATAGCCGTTTTACCTCCGTTTTCATTCTAATATCTTCACCACCACTTTTATTAAAGCTACTACACTCAATATACAATGTATAAACCCTAATTAATCTACTCATAAGCTCTCACACATATTTTTACACTCAAAAACCCTAATTCAAAAACCTAAACCCTAAAACCGAGCTAGTTTCTAAACCATGACCCGTTTCTTGATTTTTATCCATCATAAACCTTAACCAACACTCAAATAAGTTGTAATAACTAAATTTACAACATTATTTACAATCATATCAATCCTAATCAATCATTATTTCATCATTACTTCATCATCTTATTTCATTTGTACGTAAAACGAATCCGAGAAACCCTAAATGTACCTAATTGTGCACTAAATATAACTTTGACCCGTTTACTCATTTCTGAACCCATCTAATTCTCAAGTAAGCAACCAAGAGTCATTTTAAACCCATAAAATGAGTTTACAAACCTTTATCCATCTATCGCATCCTTGCTCCACAATGTACGTGAATTACAAAGCTAGAAAACCCTAAAATCCTTATAAGAACCCTAATTCCAAGCTATAGCTTAATATTCCATTTCACCCCAGTTTTAAAACTTAAACCAACTATCAAATAACAAGAAATAAATTCATAATAGGCATATGTTCGCAGGAGGGTCAGTAATCCAGTCACCCGTTGAGACGCTTTCTACGGGACAAAGATGCGAGCGATGAGGCCAAGGTGTCATAGTGCAAGTGTCCCGCTTAGAAACCATACAGAAAGAGGCATGGTATGGTGGTGGGCGCTCTTAGCGGTCATCTGAAACTCGGCTCAATCACCCCTAATGTCGTAACTTCTGTTCTTATTCCGATTAAATTATTATTCTACATTTAGGCCTTTGGCTAGTTCCTATGGTACACATTCTCGCAGTTACAATAAACATGGCGTATTTATAAAGCGGCGCAAAGCGCGGACCTTGATGAACTATTGTACATTTTCAGTCTATATCTTATTTGTTGTAAGAGCTTCATTATGTGATAGCAGACGCTAAGGGAAATGTCATTACTACTCAATTCCCTAATCCTCGATCTCTAGATCTGAAAGTACTAGCGTGGCTTCTAACTTGAAGCTCGAGTGATCACTCGCATAGGTCCGTATCTTTACCGTGATAGTACATAGACTCAAAGCAGGGAGACCTTTGTACTGCGCTACTCCTTGAGTCACTCCACATACAATGTACATTAGACTTAATGTTACCATTATGTATCTAGCTTTTTTAAACAATGGTGCCTAGGTAGAGATGGTTTTCTTAATAATGCAACAGATTCTCAATATCGTTGAATCCTCAGTTAGCTGTATACCATATCATTATCGCATTTTTATAAGATGGGTAGTAAATAGGAGTACACACAGGAGGGAGTGTTGCGACACACAGACTGTGTAGCGTATGGGTGTTTGACTTGCGTGTCTTTGGGTATCGTTGGTTTATAGCTGTGGGTGGAGATACATTGCAACACACTGTTCTGGAGGAGATGTATGATATAAGGTGGGAGGACTAGTTATGCAACTCTTTCTGCAGGTAGTGACACACTCTGTGGGGGGATCGATATATGAGAGAGTATTGTAGGAGGGTCTCGATTCTCTAGTAGCTCTAGACTTCATGTAGTCTCTCTGGGGGGTGGGGGGGAGTCGGGATAGTAGGGGGTGTGTGGCGGTTCTCTTTGGGGGATAAAAAAGATAGGTAAATTTTTTATAAAAAAATTTAATTGGTAATTTTTAATTAATTTATATAGATAATATTAGAAGTATTTAGATATACAATATGGATGATTTAATTTGATACATTTATAATAGTTTTATTTTTTTGGAATTTTTGGGTTTAATTGTTGAGTGTTGAAAGGTTTTGAGTAAAGGATTTAGAGTGGTTTTTTATAAAGATTAGAAAAGTTAAATAATTGTTGATCATTGAAGATATAAAACAGTTTTGGATGTTATTATTTGATAATCACGTTTATTTTAGTTAAAGTTGAAATTATTTTACATTGTTAAAGTTTTTAATAACTAAATTCCATGCTCATTTTCCATTTTGTCCAAAAACACACCTAATACCCTAATTTCGCGTTTTTCTCTTAAAACTATATGTTATAATGTTAATATTGTTATAAATCTATCCTTGTATGCTTAACTATGTAAAATAACCACTTTATTAATTAATGAAGAATTTGAACTTAATACCCGCGCTGTTTTACGTTTTGAAACCCTAATTTTGACCCTTTTGCTTCATACCTAACGAATCGTTTTTTAAACTTGTGTTGCGTCTAAAACTTCATATTTAGTTATTAAGCTTATAAATGTCTATTGTAAAATGTTAAACTAAGCTTGCATGGCAATTTGAACATGTTTTATAATTATAATCCATGCAAGGGGTATATATCGTAACTTTCAGAAACTTATAACTAAAAGGACCAAAATTGTCATTTTTATTAAGTTATAACTATATGAGTATATTATGTCACTTTTCAAAGTCCAAGGTTTACTTGGTATATCTTTCAAAGTTGAAGGACCAAAGTCGTAAAAATGCAAACCCCAGGGGTCTACTTGCAATTTTCCAAACCCTAGGGTCTAAAATGTAACATTTTGAAAAAGTATAAAAACACATTCAAAACATTACCAGACATAACTTTAATTAATGCTTGACGTGCTTAACATTTCCAGATATTGATTAAAACGCTTAAAACCGATTATATCATATCACAATACTAGGGAGCTTCATATTAAGAGGTTTCATCTTGGTATTACGTTCTGACTGAGTTGTTGGGTTTACGATTTAAAGTGCCCTAGCTCCTCAAACGTTTACTGAATGACTTCTGAATTATGATGGCCCGAACGGTGATACAATAATTCCAAACTCTTCAATCAAACTCATAACTCTTAAAACTAAAGTTCTAGAGTACAATCTTCCTAAGACTCAACATATTTACTCAGGTTGCGTATCGTGGCTGTCTATTATCATTTTGCTATATCAACCTTCCCTGGTTAAGATTGTGATAAGGTCGTCAGCTTTCATTTCAGAATAATTACTACATCTACCTATCAGGTGAAGTTCATAACCTTGCCTTTACTTATTTTACATGTTTTATAAACCCGCGAGGGGGATACATGCTTGTTACAAACTCTTTTACATACTCGTTTATCTTATAACAATGTGATTACTTTTCAAAGACTTATACATGCTTAAACCAGGAATACAAGTGTTTTTACAAGTTATATGCTATCTTGATACACTATTACAGCTACTGTCTAAGTTACATTATGCCAAAAGTCCCTCATTATCATGGACCATTAAAAGGACCAAAGTCGTAAAAATGCAAACCCCAAGGGTCTACTTGCAATTTTTCAAACCCCAGGGTCTAAAATGTAACATTTTGAAAATGTATAAAAACACATTTAAAACATTACCAGACATAACTTTAATTAGCGCTTCTCGTGCTTAACCTTTCCAGATTTTAATTAAAACGTTTAAAACCGATTATATCATATCACAATACTAGGGAGCTTCATATTAAGGAGTTTCATCTTGGTATTACGTTCTGACTGAGTTATTGGGTTTATGATTTAAAGTGCCCTAGCTCCTCAAACGTTTACTGAATGACTTCTGAATTATGATGGCCCGAACGGTGTATAATAACAATATCATCTTACATAATAATTGTGTTTAAATAATTATTACACTATGACTTGTATTCAAACTGTTTATCAAACCTATGAATTTCACTCAACCTTTGTGTTGACTTTTTAGCATGTTTATCTCAGGTAATTGAGCAAGTTGCGGCACGAAGTACCATGGACTCAAAGATGGTTGAACTGTTATCATTCAAACTTGATGTTTTAGATTTTGGGACCTGCATTTTGTAAAAACTTTGATTATAATGAATGATAACTAAATTTTTCCAACAACGTCTCTTTTAAAGTTGTTTTCTATGATTATGATTGTTGTATCCGTGAAGTAATACCCCAGATTATCTTTCGCTGCTATATTGTAAAAATAGGGGTGTTACAAGGTTGGCGTGGTAACTACAAGGTTTTCTACACCTAGCAGGAATTGAACTTGGGACCTTACACAGTTTAGAGTGATAGTCGCAAGTTCTTTTGCCACTAGGCCACCCTTGAGTGGTTATATGACATTATGGTGTTTAAGTTTGGTATATATGGAATTAAACCAATTATTAAAGTCATGTATTTGTTATAAACACACATGTTATCTCACGTATGTAAGTCATTCAATCAATAAAACTCCTTTGTTATTGTATATGCTATCAAAGTTTTAGGTAAAACCCACCACCAAAAAGTTTTCTATCCTTTGGTCATCGGTTTAATTAGTTTTTTTTCATACCAAACTCCCAGACTTTATCCCACAAAACCCTAGCTGACATAAAAGACCATGTATGTATGTTGAGAAATCTATAAATTAAATTTCTCTTCAATCACAAAATTTGTTTTTACTGCTGGGGATTATTATTTTCAGAGACACTAGTTGAAAAAAGAATTGTCGCTCCTATCTAAACACAAAACAATCTATGACGTATAAAAAAGGTCACAAAAAGAAAGAAATCATAAGCAACAAACACCTTTGTCGCTGAATTCAACTCTCCCCCATTCAAACAAATAATAGAGAAGGTGAGGAAAAGAAGAAAAGTAGAAGGGACTTCAACATTCATCTCAGTTTGTCCGTTCAGAATACTCTCGTTCAAACTACGAGAAGTGTTAGACGATTAGGTCATTGGCTCAAGCTTAATTGTGGGCTTGTGGTCCATTAGGTTTAGGTTTTAGATTATGTTGCTTATTATTAATGTCACATATTAATATAAGTATCCATTTAGATTATGTTGCTTATTATTAATGTCACATATTAATATAAGTACACATGTTATCTCAACTATGTAAAGCATTCGATCAATAAAAACATCTTTTGTTATTTAACAATTAGGTGGTTTGTGTTAATTCTTGAAGCGACTGCTCTCTGGATACACACGTCATGATATTTTATTTCACATATTAATAACCACAACGGGGTATCCGCGCGATGCGGCGGCGGGCCCCTGTGATTAATCGGAGAAAAATAAAAATAATATGATCTCAATCAGGCTCGGCTCGCTCATTTTTATAGGTTTCGACCTGTTCTCTCCGGTTCGTTTTCGGACGGCTTTTATTTATTAGCCGAACCGGTGGCCACTTATGTTCCCGGTTGAACTCGTTGGTCCGGTCCGGTTTTCAAAACTATATGTATTAGCATATAAATTGTATGAAGATTTGTGTGTTTTATTAGTTTGTACAATGTGTATAATAACATGTACTTTTTATTTTATCGGTGTTTTAAAAATAATATTAATTAGTGTGTTTAATGGATTAAGATGTGTTTTAAAAATAATATTAAATATGTTGACCAGTCAGTAAGTGTGTGTTTGTGCATTAATTAATTGTACATATTGCATGAATATTTGTATTTTTAAGTAATAAGTGTTTTAATAGAAGTATTAATTATGTATTAAATAGTTGTATAATATCTTTCTTTGTTAGTGTGTTTCAGTTTTCAAGTTTGTAATGTGTTAATGTATTAAAATTTTGTATACTATGTATAAATAAGTGTTCCTCTACTGTATGTAGTATAGATAATACGACCGATGATTTCAACGTCACATATACTGATTATAAAAAAAAGTGGTGAGCTAAGAAGTAATGCATTCGTATCATAATTCTTTATATTTTAGTATTTCTGAAAATAATTATTCACTTCGATCCGGATTTCAACCAATCAATATCCTACTTAAAATTTCACTTAGCCTTTAAGGTAAAACTCCTATTCTAAACTCTGAAGTGACAAAAATATGATACAAATCTTAAATAATCTCGGAAGTTTTCTATACTTTTCTAGTTTTCCTATGCAAAGTGTGTATATATTCACTACAAGAATTCAAGCGAATAGCCACTGAAGAGATTTGTGGGTAAAAGCCATATTTTTGTGGGTAACTGGGTAATACCCACGAACTACCCACAACTATATGACGATGGGTAAAACCTCCGAGGCTAAATGTATACCCACGCCATTTATGCTATGTGGGTAAATTTACCCACATCATTTCAGGTGGGTGATTATGTCACGTTTATGGGTAAAGTGTTATGGGTTTATCTAACTCGCCACGAAAATACACATACATATACTTGTCGGTAATTTGTGAGTAACAACACCTATAAAACTATTCATGTGTACTAGTCAATTCCCACGATAGTTTGCAAATGAATTTAGTCACATATATATTTGTGTGCAAAATTGGTGGAAAAATTTACCCATAATAACTTGTGGGTAAACTACCCGCTCATGTAAAGTAGATACCTCATGGGTAAACTTTTTAGAATTTTATGTAAATGCGACAAAATATATTTCATGAAATATAAAATCATACATTAAGCACAAATATTCTTATAAAATAAAGCTCTTATAAAGAGATCATTCATACATAAATAGTATTATCAACAAAAAACATCCTAGAGTAAAGATAGATAAGACTTGTTAGCTAGGGCTATAATGGTCATCTACCTCTCTTGCATCTGCTTCAAAATGACATATACTTGGGCATTGGTGAGCATCTCCTCCATCACTATTTTCTTTATCAGTGTCACAATTAGGTTTGTTGATATTTCTTGTTAACTTTCTCTCCGTTCTTATAGACTTATTATCCCACCCTCGCCCTCTTGATGTTGAAACTCTTATTTCCAGCTTTTAGTATAAGGCCTACATTAACAAGCTTGTCCATAATTTTTAAAAAACGAATTTAAAATAATACAATGATTGCAAATAATACATGATCATTAACTTTATTGTCCATTTAGATTCTTTGGTTTACCTTCAATCAAAGCCTGCAAATACAATAAACAACATTAAGTTATTGTTGCATAACTGGAATCATAAAGCTAAACATGTTCATTGATGTTGGTAAAATTAAAGAACAAACTGTATAAGTGAGATATCAGGAAAGCTGATAGGGCATCAATCACATCAACATCATCTAGATAAGACTTGATCCATTCCCTCACATGGTTTAGTTGATGCTCATCTTCAGTTGTATCCTGAGTATCATCTGCATATTTGATATCAAATAACTGGTCTCAAATTATATTGTAAGTAAATCATAAATCCGTCTCTATATAATGTTTGTAAGCATGTGTAACATGATTGAGTGGAGTAAGCACCTTCATCAACCATGGTACCATCTTGTTCCCTTTGTGGTAATCTGATAACAAAAATGTAGTTATTGGCATGTTTTTAGTCCTGAAGATATTGGAATCATAGCATCAGCTAAAACATATTAAAAAATTACCTCTAGGTACGACAATGTATATATTAGTGGTTGAGTAAATTACATGGTTCGTCCTTGTGGTTTGGGCGAAATCCCTACGCCCATCCCTGATCTTTTTTTTTTGCCTCGTCCATCCCTATAATGAAACTACATACCATCGTCCATCCCTAACTCCAACGGTCAATTTTTTTTCGTTAACTCCATTTTAGCCCGTCCCAAGTGGGGGCATTTTGGTCCTTTCCTTTTTATCTAATATTTTAACACAACTACCCCACCTCTTTAATAAATAGTACGAGCCATTTTTTGAAAACACACACTTGACACACTTTTTTTCCCCAAATCAAAATCACTAACAAACCCTAAAAAACAAAATCAGATCATGGATCATCCGTTTTGTGTTTGTGGACGAAGGGCAATGATACTTACCTCCTGGACCAACATAAACCCAGGTCGAAGGTTCTATGCTTGTCCACGAAGGGTAATGCGTTTGATTTTGTGCATTTATTCATCAGGATTTACTGGTTAAAGAATTAGTTAGTAATTTTTTTTCTTGTTGCTATACAGAGGACTCTCCTTGCATTTTCTTTCATTGGATGGATCCCCAATGTGTGAACGTGCAGTGGCGATTATACCTGGGCTTTTAAGATCAAGAAATCAAATTGAAGCCTATGTCAGACAATTGGAAGCAGATCGTGCAAGGCTTAGGCAGTATTTGTATATGTCTTGGTTGGCTTTTGGGTTGTTTATTGTGTTCTGCATGTTTACCTAAAAAAACTTTAAAATGACCTAGGATCTTTCTTATGGTGTTATGATCTAGTTATGTATGATGTAATAGCAACATGAATTTTGTGTTTTGTAAAAGGTTGTTCCATGTAATGAAAATGTTGCTTATCAGTTAAACCCTGTGACTTGAACTTTTGTGTGCCATTTCTGTGTTTAACCTTTGATAGTAAACAACTGTGAATTTGCTTGGGTGTTTTAATAGTCAACAAGTATTACTATGTGTGTTTCATTGGATATGCAGACCTGAATCAAACATATACCTTGACCTTTAGTTGAAAGATTAGGTAATTCCATAAATTGACTTTTTGAAGTCAACAAACATACACTACAATTGCATACATCATACATGAGAGTTAAAGAGCATTACAAAATGTGTAATGCTATACCAAATTGCAGACCAAAACAAAACGTGTTTTGCATACATCAAACTTAAGAAATGTTGACCAAAATATGAAGATTGCAGGCATGAATGATCCAGATCAGAAGCATGACACTTGCAGACAATTAGCATCCCATAAATGAGTATGCAGACTAAAAAATGTTGCAGCAAGTGGAAAAGGATTAAGCCCTTCCAGACATCAAATATGCAGACTAAACAACTGACAATTCAAGACATCAAATATGCAGATCACAAACATGCCAACTTAAACAAAAACTTAAGACATAATTAACCAAAAACACATATTGTTATAAGCATGGTAGCAACAATTAAATATCCCACAACATTCAAGTCTTTAGTTGCAATAACAATGCAACTATTAAAAATACTGACACAAAATACTTAGAGTTCAACAGATAAAGAACACAATTATCCCAAAAAAAGCTATTTCTTTTTTAGTTGCTTCTTAGGCGCATTCCCAGATGGCTGAGTTGCTTGGCTTGATCCTTTTCCACTTGCTGCAACATTTTTTTTCCATTTTGAGCAGCCGCCTTTGAACCAGTTGCAGCACCTTTAACCTTTCCAACAGTCTTAACATTTCCACATTTAACATTTCCACCTTTAACATTCCCAGATGGTTGAATATCCTTTGAACCACTTGCAGCAACCTTAACACTTGCAAAAGTGTTGTTACCTTTATGAGTAGCTACCTTTGAACTGCTTGCAGCAACCTTAACACTTGCAGAAGTGTTGTTACCTTTATGAGTAGCTACCTTTGAACCACTTGCAGAAGCTTTAACAGATGAAGCACTTGCACCTCTTCTAGTTGTTGCAGCAGTCTTGTTAACTTTAAGAACTTATTGACCTTTGCAAGTCCTTTTGTTATGACCTTTACCATGACACAGAACACAAGTAACAGTTTTTGATCTCCTAGACAATTTGTTATTTCTCATCTGATCTCTTTCTTTTCTTTGGTGGTCTTCCACCTTGTGGATGGTGGTTTGGAGGAAGAATTATGGTGGGAATGTTGGACTTTGGCCACATGAGCTTTCCCTTCCATGTATCTAGCCTGTAACAAGGATGGACCCAAGTCTCAGGGACACCAACATCAACTATATTAGCAGCCATGTTCCATATGCTTGCCACAGCATGTTTGCAAGGTATTCATGTTAATTTCTACTTTCTACCAGTATAAGTCCTAGTAGATACATTAACAACACATTTATCATTATATGGGCCAGTAACAGCATACAAATGTCCTTCATTCCACTGTGCTACACACTCAATTGCTTCATTTTTTATGGCTTGGAAAAGCTTTGTAGCAGTTGGTGTCAAGGGACCATCTGATTTTGCTATAGTTTGTAACACAGTAACAGTCCTCTTCATTAGGTACTCCCTAGCATACTCCAATGAGTTGATAATTGGTCTATCTCTATCATCTAGGAGTTGGCCATTAAAAACCTCACACATGTTGTTTAACAACATGTCTGTTTTGGCTCTTCCTGTTAAATATATGGTATATTACTACTAATGACAATGTATCTTAAATGTAAGTTGTAAATCTGTAATTTAAAAGACTAAGTGTTTACTTGAAAAGTGAGATCTGGCTCAGTGCTGTGGTGGAATCAATGCTAACCAGTCATAGCATTCTTTATTGAATTCCTTAAGCCTGTCCATTCTTCTATCAAATTGAGGGATAGTTAAAGTTGTAGCACAATTCCATAAGAGTTCTTTGTATGCTGTTCCAGCCCACTTCTGCTTTATGTTCTCATGAATGTGTCTTAGGCAAAACCTATGCTCATGGTAAAAATGTATTAGTAAATAAACCAGTATAACTGTTACAATAAAACATAGTATATGAATTACCTTTTGCATGTCACTTATAAATGTGAAGTTAGAGTTGTCTTGAAGGTCTAAATCATCTTTAAGGTGTTCCAAAAACCATGTCCATGACTCTCTTGATTCAGTTTCAACAATCTCATAAGCTAGAGGATATATACCATTGTTTGGATCAATCCCCACAGCTGTCAACAGCTGCATTGGGAATGGGCCCTTCATGCAAGCCCCATCCAATCCCAAAAATTCCCTTCTACATGCCTTGAATCCTGCTTTTGATGCACCTAAACACACATAAATCCTTTTAAAGATTCTTGTTGGAGATGTATGATCTTCTTCAGTTTCCACTCCAATCCTCACTGTTATGTTTGGATTGCATTCTTTCAACTCCATAACATAGTCTCTTAGCATCTTGTACTGCAAAGTGTAGTCACCTCTAACACTATCACTTGCCCTGAAAGCCTTCATTCTTGAAACCTCTAATTGTTTTACAATTGTTCTTGTAAGGATTTAGTTGGTATTTCTGGGTTTGTTTCTATCTGTTGCATAATATCAGTAGACAGGAAATCAGCAGTACAATACTTGATTTTTCTAGATTGTAGGCACTTATAGGTGTCATCAAATGTCTTCACTTGCCAAGTTTCATAATCTCTTAACTTGGAACACAAGAGATCATGAAAGAAAAATAGTAGATCTTGAAAACCCAAGTATAATTTCAAAACCCTAACTCTTGAATCTTGAGAAACCTTTGAAAATCAATGAACCTACACTTGGATCTACCTTATAAACTCTTGGAAATGATCTTGGATTACTTGAATTGTGAGTAGTGTAACACCCCCAAAAATGGGTCACAGCGGAATATGTTTTCAGGAGCGTTACTTCATAGTACCATTGCACCAGTCAGGAGAGAACGACCTCTAAGTGTCGTTTGAAAAGTATTCTTGAAAAGTTTGGACTCCAATGTTCCTCAAATAGGCCAAGCATCTATTTTACCTGAGAAAAACATGCTTAAAAGGGTCAACATAAAGTTGGTGAGTTCATAGGTTTTCGTAAATATAATTGTAAATCCCAAAACTATATATATAGGTTTACCGTGTTACAAGTTTCGCCCATACAAGACTTGCAACGCATAAACCTACATATATAGGTTTCCTTATATAAAATCCCAAAAAGTTTCAAGTATATATTGTAATGAAGCACAATATAATTATCACAACAAGTTTCAAGTATATATTGTAATGAGCACAATATCTCAAAATGTTTCAAGTATATATTGTAATGAGCACAATATATCAAAATGTTTCAAGTATATATTGTAATGAGCACAATATATCAAAATGTTTCAAGTATATATTGTAATGAGCACAATATATCAAAATGTTTCAAGTATATATTGTATAAGTGCTTACTTATAGCATTGCGTGAGGACACGACAATATCTTAGTATGGGGGATTTTGGTATGTGTGTAATTACACATACCTTTTACCTAATAAATCGACCCTAAACGACAAAAAACGCACATAAAATGCCATAAATATGCTTGTTTTTGTGTTTGTACTGTGCAGGTACCGGATATTCACTAAAGGACAAAAAAGAAGCCAAACCAGACAAAACCGAGAGCGGAATTGAAAAGAGCGCGAAAAACCGAGGCCAAATGTGCAAAAGGATTGAAAACGGAGCTCAAACAGAAATTTCCAGATCGACTCGACAACGTTTGTGCATTTAAAGAAGCCAAGACGAAGTCAAAGTCAACCCCGGGATACGGCTTTAGAAAGAGCATGGAAAAACGAACCCGAATCGTATCCATTTTAGTAGGCCCGGGTCAGCCCACTTATATACCAAATCCTTATTAAACCCTTAATCATAACCCTTATAAAAAAAAACGGGCCCAAACCATATCACCTGGCCCAAACAATAAAACCCATTTGAAACTGTTACCCCCCTTAACCCTTTTATTCTAACATTGTTAGTCCTTCAACGACTAACATTGTTAGTCCTTGGGGACTAACTATGCAAACCACAACCTAACTCCAGGGACCAACGATGTAAATAACAAGGACTGACATTACAATAAACATATACACTTTCAGGGGACAAATTTGCCAATGCTCCAAAATTATACCCTGCCCTTTTTATTAAGTTCCTTCCCGCCATAACAAAACCTCATTCACTGTACTTCTTCCACACAATGCGTGTGTGTGTGTCTGTCACTTTAGCAACCATACAAAAAAAAACCAACCCCAAAACAAAACATCACCATCAAACCCATTAACCCTACATCCCACAAACAACCAAAAACTGGGTGGCAATCCCTAACACTCCTATTAGGCAAACGAACCAAGGGCTGTAATGAAATTGAGTGGGCTCCAAGGTGATTTGAGTCTCAAGATAGGTCTTTGAGCTCTCTCACATAACAAGCACAACAAACACAAGAGAAGACTTGGCTGCTTATATAAAAGGAGAAAGAATACAAAACCAGAGGAGTGTAGTTTAGTTTTTAATGTTTTTTTATTTATGTCTTTTAATCTTGTCATTTTAACTTTAAGCTTTGTAATCAAATTATGTTTTAATGAAATTTTAAGTTTATGCAAAAATTTGTCTTTTGAGTGCTTTTACTGCTTATTTGCTTTTGTTTAATTCTAGTGCTTATTGCTGGTTCGAAAATGCTCAAAGTTACTTAAGAAAGCTAATTATTATCTGGTCTTACCTTGTTGTTCTTTAAAATTCAGTTTTTGAAAAGTTAAAATTGGTTTTAAGACTTTAAGGGGTGTTTGGGGTTAAGGTTTGAAATGGGTCAAAATTATGTTAAAACTGTTCTTGGTTTTCAAATCAGTTTTCTTTAGCTTTAATTAAGTCCTAAGTTTGGTTTTAGTTAGCTTAAAATAGGCTTGGTAAAGCTTTTATTTGGTTTGAAAATTTGGTGTTCTATATGCTGCTAATGGATGAAGGATCAAACATAGAAGGATCCTTGGGTTAAAAGCTTATTCAGAATCATGGACTAAGGAGTTAGGATTAGGATTAGGACCCTTTACTTTTGGACCATGTGTAAGTTCTATGTTAACTTTCACTTATAAACTGTTTTGGATCAGCATGCTTATTACTGGGTTTGTACTATGGCTTTAACTTGAGATTCCATGTGATGGTTTGATGATAAAAATGCCCACTGAATTATTTGTTGTAGTCGCTTGAATGGGATTGTTAAATCTGCTTTGCCTTAAATCTGTTTTACACCAGTTTAAGGGGTGTTTGGAATATGGATTAATACTTGTTGAAAATTGTTTTGGTAGAAATTTGATTGAGAAATCCAATTTGTCTAGCTTTAAGATCTGTTCTAAATGCAAGTTTTATGGATTTCATGTAGTTTTACTAGCTTTGAAGATTAAATCCATCTAGATTTGTTGTGAGCTGTGGTAAACTGTTTCCAAGTGCTAAATTCTGTCAAGTTTTGAAAAATTAGCATTTGAATCTTAGGTTATGTTTAAATAAGTATTTAGAGGCATTAAAATTTGGAGTTTGAACTGCATAACTAGTTTTGCTCAATCTGTCATGAAAATGCCATGTGCATCAGCACACGTTTCAGCTTATAAAGCAGTCTTATGCCTCTTTTTGATCCAAGATTAAGAAAAGTTAGAAGCTGATTTAGGATCAGATCTCTTATGCACAAGTAGTTAGGTGTTAGATCTTTAAGAATGCGAGCTTTATTTGAGGTTTTTAGCTTAATAATCCATCTGAATTTGGCCTACAAACTAGCAGCTTAGTCATAGCGTTAAAACTGTCCCTAGTCTTTTGTAAACTTTCTGCTGAACTTTGGCTTTTTCTGAGCTTATGAGTTAGTTTCAAAATAAGATGTAGTTTTAGAAAATGTTCCTCATAATGTGTTTAATGAGTTTGAAATAATTTTTTTTTTAAAAATGTTCTGCAAAAAGGCGTGAGGACAGGGGTCGAACCTGTGACCTCCCCCTTTCTAAGCCTCAACACACACCACACTCGTCCAACTGCCCTAGGGTCTTTTTCAATTTGTATCTTACACATTTTATTTTTATAGTCTTTTTGGCCCTTTTAAGCCATAAGCTGTTTTAGCTTTTTGCCAGCTTATTCAAATAAGCTGGCAACCATTTTGTATTTTTCATAGATTCCTAATAACTTTAGCTACTTTCTGTAATTTTCCTAGATTTTTATAAAAACGTTTAGTATTTTTTATAATTTATTTAGATTAAAACAGTAATTAAATCATAATAAATAAAATAAAAGTCAAAAAAAATATAATTCTTTTTTTTCAAAATTTTCTTAAATCATGTAGGACCTAGGAAAAATAAATTTGCTCTCGTAAGGTTAATTTTTTAGAAATTTGATTTTTAAAGAACACGGTATCGAATCCGCTTCTCGTTTTCTTTCGCAACCCCCCCCCCCCCCCCCCCCCCCCCCCCCCCCCCCCCCCCCCACCCCCGTTTTTTAACTTTAAACACCTCCGTTTTTGATTTAGTTTTTTTTATTCTTTCTTTTTAGTTATTTAGGATTAATTAAAAGTAAAAAAGTCACTTTAGGATTAAAATTTGATAAATTAGATTTTTAAGTCTCGTTTTTACGTTCCCGTTTTCGTTTTTTAAGTTTAAATCCTTTCTAGCTTTCGTTTTTAGGTTTTATTTATTCATTTTTGCATTTCATTAAGTAGAATTAGGATTCCAATCCAATCTTTGATTATTCAAGCATTGTTCACAAACCAAAACTCGATTTTCAAATTCACGCCTCGTCGGGAAGAATGACCAGGGTCCGGTTTTAAACTTTGTGGATAACGAAGTGAGAAACCGATACTTCCGGTAATACTATACTATTATTATTGATATTATCCTATTTGTTATGTATTTATATATTTATTTATATTTATATATAGTAAAATGGGTCAAATCACTGATAGCACCTAACGTTACTTGCCGTCTCACATCGCAGGCGAGCAGAGAGATATCGTAATACTAAACGAGTGACGCCTCTGTCTATCAATTTGTGAAACTGCTGTTCTCCATGTTAGTCGAGTTACGCGCAGCGCATCAGAGTTATTTGCTCTAAACGTCTTAGCTATGGGGAGTTATGTGCTGACATAGATGTGTTTGAACGTTGTGCATCATCGATTGAATCCTCTCTTTAGTCAATGATGTCGTTGTAGTCCACTCGCAGTACAGATTGAGCGTGGTGACCATTACAGAGCATGACTGCTGAATTATGTACTACACTATACCTCAGTGTTGCACATAGTAATTGACAAGTGGACACGTTATTATACACGCCTCATAAGTCCTCTCAGATATAGAGACTCAGTCAGCAATGTGGCTCACTCACCACAAGAGTATGTGTAAATATTGACCTACCGGCATTGTGAAGAGAACAGGGATCTATGTTGACCAGCAAGTACGTAACAAACGCTATTTAAGATCTCACAAGAGAAGGCGAATCGCTTAGAGTAATGAATTGATGTAGGAAATGGTGATGACGCAATGGGTTTGTGAGTGAAGGTAGCTGACATGTTGGCAAGATTACACTTTGTGAGAGACAAACATATGACCACTAGTTTGAATCTTGGAAATCTCGCTACACGCTTTGTCTATCTAGGATTCTGTTTGCTTGTTTTCAGTATCGCCTAAGTGCTGAGCATGTAGAATGATTGCCTACTTCACGACTCTACCTGGTATGATATAGATATTTTGCCCATTGAAGGCGACTACTCACGGCTGAGTGGGTGAAGCTCGCTCGTCGCACTTAAGATGGCGTTTTGAGTAATAGCTTCTACAATTCAAGTTGAGTGGGAACTCAAGTGTCTGGACTTTATGGCATTTTGGTGTCAGATCGCTATAGCTGTTGTGGAGAGGACGAATGAGAGTATAGTATGGCAATGGAAGTGGGTTTTTCAAAGGAATAAAAAAGATGAAAAGGGGAATTGTGATAAGAAATATAAAGCAAGATTGCGTTGTTTGCTCAAGGAGTACAAACAAGAAGGAATGGATTGACTATGAGATTCTTTGCTGTTGCAGAATTGAAGCCTATTAGGCTATTATAGTGTTGCCTCTGAGGGCGTCATCACTCCATGTAAAGGAGTTGATTAGTGTGTCGTAGTGATAAGAATTTTCACAGATAATATCAGGCTTTGTTTGATTGAAATAGTGCTGTGTGAGAATGAGATATATCCTCCTCAGAGAGTATAATGTGTAAGTAAGGATAGGTGTATGTCTGTCACCCACCATGATTTGAGCTCATACCAACCTGAACGAGTATACAGCGGATCCCACGCACCTCTCAGGACTACACTTCAAGCTCTAAAGCCTTGGTATGAATAATCGTTAGATGTAACAAATCCTGTGTCAGACTGCTCAAGTAAAATCCTGTGTGTCGCAACGATATGTTAGTGGTGACAATGAATCCCAGTGAGACTGAAGACATTAAATATATTGTCTACTCATATGTATCGGTAGCTGACCACAGAAACGGTTGTACTTATTGGGATGTTTCGTGTATCTTAAAGTGTGTAGTGTGCGACTAGATTATCTCGCGCGCTCTCGCGAGAGGATCAACTAGCAATACTCTGGTGAGTTCTTTGTTCGGATAATGGATTGTACGATATAAAACTTGATGTGGAGGTATTAGATCGCAATGCATTCAATGTCTCACGGCAAATCTTCGTATGTATCGAGACATCCACGTTTGGACGTTTGTGTAATACAACCATGTGTTCTAAAGAGATGAGTCTTTCTAAAGGAACTGAAAATTCATCAAAAAAAAAAAGTCTCCATCAATGCAGTTCAAGAGAATCTACAGATGATGCATGTAATAACAATTGTTCTACAGTCAAGTGTTATAGAGACATCAGCTTTCATAAGTGTTGTGGAAGAGAGGAGTGTCGTTTAGGTTGATCACAGGATCTTAGAACTCATGCTGTGTGTGAACTCGTTACAAAGTGAGATGCAAGATAGTAAATGCGCATTATTCCTCCCTCTGCGACACAGACGCCGGCTATACTATGTCGAAGATGTCTATCTCTCTCCACATGACGCTAAAAAGGATTACGTACACTTCAAGTATCCTATCTAAATCACAACAATGAATGATGTGACAAAGAGTGTTGAGATCAGAGAATACGCAATTACACAGACATATACATATGTGACTCAGTAGTTGCACTATACAATACTTTCCAATTGCGCTCACATTTCAAAGTAAGGAGAACCTCCTTTTGATCGCGCAGACGGTGTCTCTATTAGCCATAATCAAAGGTGATATTTTGCTGGTCCAAGTTTATGTGGATGATATCATCTTTGGTTCAACAAAGAAGGAGCTATGCAATGCATTAAACTGTCTCCAAGGCATACTACGCCTAGCACCTCCCATCTGAAAACATAAAGTCCCTGCCACATCTAAACCCATCTCGTCTTCGATCCTACAAGTGCTGAAGAACTCGAGTATTAACTCCTGAAATAAAGGTGCTCAGATCCTAAACGATCTCCTCCACGCGTGACTCACAAATACCTCCTGCCCATCATCCCCAGTGTATACCATCCTCATCCTCTTGGCCAAATCCTGCCTCATATCCGAGGTCAATCCCTCAAAATCTAGTATATGTACTCGATTAACCTGCCTACTGAATATAGTCTCGAGTCTCTGCTCAAAATCGTGTACTATCTCCCTAGTATATCCCGCTACCTAATAACGAAGCCATAGGTGTCTCTGATCACAAGGTGGTAGAGCCATATCTGCAAAATCAACGAGAACAACACAAAGATTATAGAATTCTAAACATTCTGATCTGAAGGTGGATAAGACTTATTCATAAATAGATACGCCGTATAAGGATCAGTATGGTCAATATGCCGTATAGATGTTAGTCAATATGGCGTATGGGCCTGAAAACTCAGGATCCTATTTAAGTCAATACGCCTTATTCATTTAACTGAATATGTCATATTAGGGTTTTAAATTTTGGTAAAATTTGGCTAATACGCCGTATCCATGTGAGTGGATACTCCGTATTGCTCTACGATATGAAAATGAAAAAGGGATTCCCCTTTTTACCCACTTTAACCCATTTTATAAAACAACATAATTCTCATTCAGGGGGGTAAAGGTATTCAAACATAATGCCTAACATCTAACTCATCAATTACCAAACCCTAACCCTAATTCTTAAATATGAAATAGTAAATCGAAAAGAGAAAGGGGAAAGGTAAATACCGTATGATCTCGATAAAGAAAAGAGTGTGATTACGAATTAAGAATAAGAGATCTTCCAGAAATTTTGTGGTAAAATCGTTTGTGTGTGTGGAGTGAAAAAGGGAGTGGTAAAACTCAATCCGGCGTATCAGAGGGGTTTTTATACCCAAACTCGATATGCCGTATTGGTGTCCGATTAATACGCCGTATAGGCGAATTATGTTGACTTAATCAACGCAGGTTAAAAACAGTGGGTACGCCGTATAGGTTTTAACATAATACGCCGTATCCGTCGTTGGAGACCAATTTTCTTAATTCGAAGCAAAGAAAATGTACCTTGGCCTTTGTAACATTCTTGTATAAACGCCATCCTTATAATATCACTTAGGGTCGAACGGAATGCCAAACGGCACATATAAATTCATAATGAGATAGAATAGCATTCCGTTTGTATAATAAGCCCAAATCACCATATTTACTTTTAATTTTATGACAAAACTTCCCGTTCTGAAAGTTTTAGTGATTTTATCGTGACTTGTTTCAAAAAGCATATTTAACCCACATATAATTTTATTACCCTCCGAAGACTGTATTATATCGATATCATTATCATCATTGTCTTTTAACGACTTTAAATCGTTGGGATGAATAATGTTAAAGGGCAATAAATCATTAATGTACAAAACGTTTTGTTCCTCTTCATCATATTTAGACAATGATGTTTCATTATTTAAATCAAATTCATCGATATGTTTGGGGTTTAAAATCGATTCAGTTAATAAGTCCAATTTAGACGTTGGAGCATCATTGTAAACAATGGCTGAAAATTCATTCTCAAAATCTTTAAAGAAGTCTAAATCATCAAGACAACTAACTGCAGGCTCAGGTGATGGAAGTAAAGGCATGACTTTTTCATTATCATTTTCCGAATCCGTTTTCAAATCATTGGCATAATTTTTTTTATAAGAAAACGGGTTTTTGTAAAAAACTACCGTGTAATCTTCATCGTCTGAATCGTCAAACGAAACTCTAAAGTCAATTTCATCATTAAGAGAACTTACCGTGGGTTCACAAGATAGTGTTTTTGATGATACCTCGTCATTAAAGGATGTAGCTGGGAATTCGATTTCAACGGATCTGAGGTCGTGAATATCATTATCATACCAGATCTTACCATACTTAGCAGTTTCCTAGTTAAACAATTTCCCATGTTTTCGAGCTTTTTCTTCCTCGAGCCTGATGTATTCCTCCATAGTAATGTTTGGATCGTCCATCCTGTAACAATCTTACTAGAAAAACTATTAAATAACCAATACGTCGTATTCAGTGAACTGAATACGCCGTATCAAACAAACAGAGTAAGCAAACAAGCAGGAATATAAACTACTCTAAACTACACTAATCTAATTAACACTACTCCTAAGGGTTAGATCTAATCTAATGTTAAAAACCAAAACATAAAATAAAAATCAAGATTAATTTTCACTCCCTGGCAACGGCGCCAAAAACTTGATGTGTCGTTGTGTGGTGTATATTTTTATGATTCAAGTTTTAAATTTATATTTTGCCGACTTAACCAAAAACAACACTTTAACGGGCAGTGTACCCGATCGGTGGTAGATTCGTGGTAAGTAGGGTGTCGAACACTTGAAGCGATGTTAAATCTATCAATTTATTTATATTTTTGTTTATCTAATCTAAGTTAATTCTAATCTAAGTCAAACCTATGCTAATCCTATGTTAGTTCTAATCCTAATTCTAACAGGTAAAAGGGGGTTTCAGCCTGAGAGACTGGCACGGGTTTGTTTGGTGACTACAATCAATTCAAGACACTTTAACCCACGCAAGCAAATTAACAGAAGATAAAAGAGCGGTCGAGCCTTATGATAGAAAATTGTATTAGCCATCATTAATCCGATTAGAAGTTGGTTTGTTTATTCAGTGCAATGATTACTTATCTCGAAGAGGCATATCATTCTTAGACTTAGGCGGGACTTCATCCTAAGACCTAGACACATTAATTCTGTCACAATTAAAGCATCCGCATAAAGCATCCTTATTACCTGATTATAATCTATCTTAGGGATTAAAGCAATGGTGATCTTGTTAAACCCTAGCTCATAGAGACTTTACCCACTTACTGCTTAATGGCAATTTATACTCTAGTAGTCTACTTGTCCAACTATCCAATGGAATCAGAACATTATTTGTTGAATTATCTAGATTCACCTACTAGTCAACATGTTCAATAAACCAAAGGCAATCCCGAACTAGTTAAAGCCATAAACTATCTTTAGCACAATTTTTAGATGGACAAACTTGTGGTCTAAACGATTCTAGATGTTAAACTACTAGATGGGAGAGCTATCTCAGCATCTAGATATCATTCCGTAATCACATAGATCCAGTTGAATGATAGGTCGCATACACAAGCACGTAAACACGTAATGAATTGATAAATAAAAAACAAGCATACAACGATAAATAAGCAACGAATATAAACAAAACACAGACATTCAGATCTTCATAATAACGGCTATACCAAAGGTATTAGCCTTCACGATCATAATTAATACAAAGAATTGTTTTTAGCAGTAAACTAACGAAGTTTAACGAATGATACCAAAAACTAAACGCTACAAAAGTATAAGAAAATTTCACGTTTCTTCTATTGGATTAGAATCGTTGCAAGCCTCTTCTGCTCTTTTTTCCCTCTGAAAATCGACTTTAATAGGTTTTAGGTATCGAGAATATGATTTAGCACACTTAAAACTTGTTTTTGAGTTTTGTATTTATAAGGTCTGGAAGTCAGTTCGATACGGCGTATCCAAGGGATTGGATACGGCGTATTAGAGTTTCTTAGAGTAGGGACCACGTTTGATATCTTCCAGAATATTCACATACTATATTTCCAATATGGCGTATTGGTCTTCTGGATACGGCGTATTGATCTTCTTTCCTTTGTGGTCTTTGGTGAGTGCAGGTACATATACGCCGTATCTTCCTTGATGGATATGGCGTATTGGTCTTCAAAATAGTAATCTTTAAAATATCTTCATTTAAGCTCCAGAATGCGCGCCTTTTGCTAATATTCACCAAGTACTCCATAATTACTGCAATTCTCAAATATAAACGATTAAGTAACATTTCTTTGCAATATCTATATAAAATGGGTTAAATACATGGAATAAATGATGCTATAAAATAGGCGTTATTTAATGTCATCACGAACCTTTTCCTTTAAGTGATCATACTTCTTCTAAACCAGGTGATCTTGTCCATTTGGATTTATGGAGACCATATAAGGTGTCTAGTTCTGAGGGGTTTAGATATTTTTTGACTGTTGTGGATGATTTACACAATAGCTATTTGGGTATATCTTATTAAATCCATAGATGAGGTTGCTTCTTATATCTCTAGTTTTTATAACTTGATTGAAAATCAGTTTAAAAGAAAAATTAAAGTTTTTAAAAGTGATAATGGTACGGAATATGTTAATCAAACAGTAAACATGTTTTGTAATGATAAAGGGATCGTACACCAAACTTCTTGTGCTTATACTCCATAGCAGATTGGTACTGCTGAGAAGAAACATAGGCATATCTTGAATGTTGCTAGATCCCTTATGTTTCAGGGGGGGTTCCTTTAAGAATGTGGACTGAGTGTATTCTAACTGTAACTTATCTTATTAACAGGCTTCCCTCTTCAGTGCTAAATGAAAAATCTCCTTATGAGATGATTTATAAAAAAATTCCTACTCTCTCTCACTTAAGAGTGTTTGGTTGTTTATGCTTTGCTACTATTATTAATAATCATGATAAGTTGGGAAGTAGGTCGGAGAAATGTGTTATGATGGGGTATTCTAATTATAAAAAAGGTTATAGTCTTAATAGACATCAATTCATATTCTTAAGGGATGTTAAGTTTTTTGAGTATGTTTTTCCATTTAAAGATTCAGCTTCTAAAATAGTTGATACTTCAAATGTTTTTCAAGATTTATATCATATATTTTTTTTGATATTGAATACCTTGAGATGCCCTATGATGATGAAAGAGTAGACCCTAATCTAAATAGTGACCAGATGTCACGGAGTGATAGTAACCACTCTTATGTGCCTGCTAAAGATATGAACACTGTGGATTTCTCAGAAGATAATTCTGGGAATGATGCTTAAAACAGTGATGATATTTTTGCTGCATAGGATGAGTAGGTAACCACACTTGAAGAAATCTTAATTCTAAGGGTAATTTGGATTAAAATCCAAGTGTTTCTACTCAGGATAATCAAAATTTAAGAAGGTCTTCTAGCCAAAGTTTTTTTTCCAAGAAATTATAATGATTTTGTTGTGGATTCTAAGGTTAAATATGGGCTTGAAAAATATGTTGGTTATTCAAAACTTAATTCTGAAAATTATTGTTTTGTTACTCAAGTGAACAAAAACTGTGAACCTAAAACCTTTTTTGAAGCTTCTAAATTCTCCTATTGGACTGATGCTATGAATAGTGAGATGGATGCCTTACTTAGAAATGACATTTAGGATATTGTTGATTTACCCAAGGACAGAAAAGCCATAGGAAGTAAATGGATTTTTAAGATAAAATATAAGTCCAGTGGTGAGATTGATAGGTATAAGGCTAGACTTGTTGCTCAAGGTTTTGTTCAAAATGAAGGAATTGATTATGAGAAGACTTTTTATCATGTTGTTAAAATAGTGACTGTTAGATGCTTGTTAAACATTGTTGGGTCTAATTCTTCGTCTGTGTTTCAACTTGATGTGAATAATGCATTCTTATATGGTGATTTGGCTAAAATTGTGTACATGAAACCACCTGGAGGGTATTTTCCTTTAGGAAATAAAGTGTGCAGACTTAAGAAATCTTTATATGGTTTAAAACAAGCACCTAGACAGTGGAATGCTAAATTGAATTCTGCCTTAATTGAAAATGGGTTTAGTCAGAGTAAATCTGATTATTCTTTATATACTAAGTCTGATAAGGATGTTTTTCTTGCTTTGCTTTTTTATGTGGATGATAATATTACTGATTATCAGAATTTGATGGGGAAATTGATTTACTTGACTAATACTAGACCTGATATATCTTATGTTGTGCATTGTTTTGAGCCAGTTTATGCATTCTCCCTTGAAATCTCATTTTAAGACTGCTTTGAAGATATTGAGATATCTTAAAAGGTGTCCAGGTTTGGGCATCCATATTACTAAGAATTCTGGTAAGAGTTTAAAAGCTTTTTCAGATGCTTATTGGGTAAAATGTATAGTCACAAGGAGATCAGTAACTGGATATTGTGTTTTCTTTAATAACTCTCTTGTTTCTTAGAAAAGAAAGAATCAAAATACTATCTCTAAAACTTTAACTAAAGCAGAGTATAGAGCTATGGCTTCAGTTACCAGTGAAGTAGTTTGGATTTTGAAAATTCTAAAAGATTTGCATATTGATAATCTGTTGCATGTATCACTTCACTGTGATAGTAATTCAGCTATTAAGATACATGTTAATCCTGTTTTTCATGAGGGAATAAAACACTTAGAAATTGATTTACATTTTGTAAGAGAAATTTTTTTAAGTGGGGTTGTTAAAACAGTTAAAGTTGATTCTGCAAATCAATTTGCAGATATCTTAACAAAAGGATTGGATACAATGCAACATAAGTTTTTGATTGAAAATATTGGTATGTTTGACATTTACCAGGTTGAGACTAAGGGGGTGTTGAAATTATTAGTCTCATTTGTAATAATCTTGAGGGACGGATGTTGTCATTTCTATTTCTTGTTTTTAAAAGTATTTTAGGTTTAACTTGCTGCATAGAGTTTGCTGCAAAGTTGAAGGGGGTTTCTTGCCATTTGTTGATTCTCATCTGCTGGGTCAAGGCCTATATAAGGTCCTATGACCCAACCCTTTCATATATCTCTGCTCTCTCTTTCTCTTATATCTCTCGACTCTATCTCTCTCTCAAATTTGTAACCCCAATTTTGTTATCAAGATCATCTTGATCTTGTTTCTTGTTTCTGATCATTGTAATAGAACTATTATCACTTAGATGATAGATCCACACCTGTGTAGCAGTGGTGGATTTGATTAATTGTTTTCTATATTGATTGAGATTAGTCCTTGTATTTTTTGTTATTCAAATTAAGATTTGAGTTTAATAAAGTGACCAGATTACATTTTTCTACACTATGAATCACAAAGGGCATTGTCCCAGTTGTATGTTAATTAGGGGTTCATCGACCAAACAGGTTGTATACTCAAGTCTCACTTGAGACATGTATAAAAATTGTTGATAGAAATAATGTCCAAAAACATAATTAATATTTTTCGATCTCTCTACGTTTTGATAATCACAAAATGTAAAAATAATTAATGAAAAATTAAATGTAAACAAGTAATCACTTAAAGGTATGAATAAACAAATGCTTAATGATCAAAAGATTTTTTAACATCACACTTTTTATAAAAATGACACAAACATTTTTATATCTTTTACAAAATATTTTTAGATTTAAAATAAATATTTTATTCAAATAAATATTTTGAATTCAAATTTTCTACCCAAAAATGGCTAGAAATGTTCCAAAAAACACCTCCCTCGGAAAAGACAAAAAAAGGGAGCGTCGGGCTTGGGCGGCCCCCTTAATTTTAAGGGGACCGACACCCTAATTAAGGGGACTGGCCACGTGTTTTTTTTGTCTCAGCTTGCCTATAAATACTGGACTATTCCCCACTGATTTTCTCACCTTTTGTACACACTTTCTTTCTGTTCTAAATCAGTTTACACTCTTCTAAAAATTCTTTGATCATAAGCTTTGTTTCCAAGTGATCCAAGCTCAATTCCTCAAGTGCAAGAGAAGAATACTTCTTATCTGTGGAAACTAGAAGGGGGGTTGAATAGTTTACACGTTTGTTTTACGGTTTAAAAGTTTACTTTCAAAAATGTATAGATCTGAGTTATATGTTCAATCAAATCACAATATGAACAAGCAATAACTATCTAAACGAAAACTAAATAACAACAATAATAATGTAAAGAGATAAGGAAAGAAACAACCAAACCAAGACACC
>BQNB010073010.1:0-32246 GCA_026074375.1 Tanacetum coccineum
TTTAACACACTACAAGAATCTTGTCAATTACACATGGAAAATACCTACGTACAAATTTTTTTGGCTAATTACCCACATATTACCCATAACTTACCCGCATGTACACAATTAATACAATCATCAATTTTACCCATGAACTTCCCTCGTAATTACCCACAAAAGTTCCCATGTAGTTATAATTGGTGTGTAATCGGTGGCTATATTGTTCTCGCAAAAATATTTCCCATAGATTAACCATGAACTGGATTCTCGTGGGTATAGATGTGGGAGATGACGTGGGTGAATTTATGTTACCCACGGATTATGAACACCCTTTCATATTGTGGGTAAATTTATGTAGGTAATTTGTAGGTAAATATATACCCACCATATTACATACGAATTATTTTTGTGTGTACCATGTCGTGGTTACTTTATGTGAAATTCATGAGTAAACGTGTCCTCTACGATTTACCCAAAGTCTTCTTTCGTATATATACACTACTAGAATACTGAACAACATCGTCGAAAATTAGCGACCAAATTAGTATGGTGCAAAAAAGTGGTTCACGAAGACGGATTAGGGATATAATCTTGGCTAATATCCACATACATCACTAACCTTTTGCACTATTTGCTAATGCTAGTCTTTGTCTTGAGTGTGTCTATACCCTAACTTAGTGGACGTTATCCGGACTTACGCACTTCAGGCAAACCATAATTACAGTCAGAAAGAATAATCGAGACATAGTTCAAGTTGTTATGGTTTGTTCGGATTTCATATGGGGCATGGCGAGTTTAGTTTGGAAGACATGTTACGTCGCCACATACATAAACATGTAATTGTTTTTTTTCTTTGAATTTCAATTTATACATACAACCAATGTTTTGGAAACTGGATTTCTAATCGACCCGGTCGAGTCACTGGGTTACCAGTTCAACCGGTTCGACCACCAAATCAACCCGATCTTCCACAATAACAAAATATTTGTAATGATATAAAAAAGTATATACAAAAATAATAAATTTCATATATTGAACCTAAAACCCATTGACTAACAAATATAACATGTAAAATTAAATTACGTCACAAATATATATAATTAAATTGCTTTATTTGTAAAAAACACGAAAAAACAAAAACCCGGTCAGGTCTTGAGAATCGGGTTGACTCGGGTTACTTCAAACCCGGCGGGTCTAACCTAGTTTCTAAAATATAAAAAATCGATTTAATTTGACCCCTTTTTTTGACCGGATCCGGTTCAACCGATTTGACCGGCGAGGTCGAATCGGTTTCAAAACGTTGAATACAAGTAGTTTTAGATTACTTTATTTTATTTCTTACCTTTTAATTAAATCTTTATTTTTATCATTTTTAAGATATTTAACCTCCCTCCTACACTCCCCACCCCCAAATTTTACTTCCCGCGGCCAATTCTCCTTCCCTCCCAATTTTGGGATCCCTCCAAAATTAGATCCGATAACATCGCACTCTCGTCAACTACACAAAACCGTCACGTCTCTTTATCCTTCTCTCACTGTTGTGCATGTCACACACATCACAATCGTTGGCCCCTATCATGGCAACCGTTGGTACATACTACCTTGTCATGAACCCTAACCGTATACCATAGTCCAGATCCAATGAAGGGGGAGTGACTTATGTTATTTAGGTAACCTTTGACATTGTAATTTAGTTATTATTTTGTATTATATGTACTCGATTATATGGTTGCGTAATCTATTGTAATTCAAGTCTAAGTTGACTTTGTGATTTTTAAGATACTTCTGATCTAATTAGGATTTTAGTTTACATTTAGATCTCTAATTTGTTGTTACTAGTGTTTTAGTTTATGAAATTTGTTATTTGGATGAACCTATAATTCATGATGTTTTGATTTATCTTTATTTGAAGGAGATCCAAGGTTATAGGTGGGCTAATGAAAAGGTAAGGTTACACATAACTCTTAAAGGCAACATGATGTCTTGATTATAGTTCTTACGTCTTACAATTGCAGAGTAATTAGCGAAAAAGAAATGTGGAACAGGTTTGGAAGATATAAGTTGCCAACATCGTATATCCACCAAAGATTAAGATCGCAGTTGAAGACTTGGGGCTGAGAATCATATCAACATAGTTTATCCCACTTATGTCTCAATGTTCGTAAAGGGTTTTTTTAGTCAGTTAAATATCTATGCTGAATTTTAGATAGACCTACAATGTTTAATTTAGTGTTTGGAGTTCAAGACAATTTAAATGCCTCTGCCCAAGTCGTAGTGGTTGAAATTTGATTTTGCCTGAGGGTAAATGTATGATATGACTTTAGTTGTAGAAATGCATTACACAAAGGGTAGTATAAATAGTCTTAGTTAGCTTTACTTAAGAGAGTTAATCTTCAATGTATCTGATGTAAGTTTCTTATTTTCATAAACCATAATCCTACTCGCGAACATATCTCAGCCTGCATTTTTCATTGCTTCTAATAATTCTTGTTCTTAAACTCAAGCATTCACACACTCTCACCGCTCGCCGCCCTTATAGATATCAAGGTATCAATCTGTGGCAATTTATATTTGTTCTGTAGTTTATTTGTTGAATTTTTACCTTCTGTTATGTGGATACATTAAGACTCTAAACAACTATTTTAATCGAATATGCTACATTTAATTGGTTGTAGTTGGTCCTAATTTCCCCATGCGCTCCATAGCACACAATGTTGTTGGTTATGATTGAGACAGGAGTGATTCTTTGTTAGTACACGCTTATTGCTAGTTTATAGAGAAGATGGGCATTTTGATGTGTAGAGTTGGTTAATGTTTGGAACAAATGTAGTCTTACTTCTTTAACTGTCTATAGGAATTGGAGAGGCAGTTGGGTTAAAGATTGGTGATTGTTTGTTAGAATTAAGTGAATAATACCTATATGCATTTTGTTGGTTCAAAGTGAACAATTATCTTATTTATGTATGTATGCACCTGCCAAGCACCAATGTATTTCTGTAAGATGGTAGCAGACTAGCGTTTGCTCGTTAATTGTGCTTTGTTTCTTGTTTATTTTTTGTTTCAAATACTCTTAAATTTCAGTTGAATTATTAATGATACCGTAAGATACTTACCACCATATTTTCCTAGCTCTCAATCAAGTAGATTTTGGTGGCATATTCTTGTAATCTTGTTTATTGTTGACATATTACGTTAAAATATATAGTATAGCTTAAATAATTTTTGTTCGGTCATATTGGAGTTACTTTAACTTTGAATTTTATAAACATGTTACAGGTTCCGAAATCCTTTCAAATTTTTCATGTGCATATTCTTAGCCTCTAGTCTTAAACCAAGGTTCACAATTGCATACACTTTGGAATTTGATAACCTCAATTTTTTATATAGAAAGATAAACCCTCATTTTTAAAGTAACCTCAATTTTTGTTGCAGCTACAGTTCAAGTCTCCAGTAGAAGAAATGCAAGCAGTTAACTAGAAAAGGTTAATCGCGAACTTAACGCGTATGCAAATGATGGTCTTCCACCTGAACTTTTCTTTAAGGTAGGAACATATCTAACACAATTCATTAGTTCAACAATCTTTGAAGTAATTATGCTCATGCATTGTTAGACATCAACTATATTAGCTTTGCCAAACCAACACTAGTGGTTGTAACAACATATTCATATTCTATGGTGGTAAGGGTTTTAGTCATAAAATATTAAGCGGTATCATAGTGGATGGGACATTATTAACATACATTACTCGGCTGTAAGTTATTCCATTTTATTCATTGAGTTCCTTACTTTAGCACAAGTTTATATAATAGGTCGTATTGATAAGTTTTTGATGAAAATATTATCATTATCTGCAATCGATTGGATTTACATACGCAAATGCATTTATTCTTGCAATATTATGGTTTGTGTGCTTTGGTTTGGTCATGATCATCAATCATTGTTGTGGATTAAAAACAGATATTAAAAGCAAAGAATCCTGCGGTTCTTAAAGGATATGTTTGGTTTTGCTTTTTGTTTTCACGTGTGCTTCATCATAAGTATCTGAACTTTTATATTTAGTATCCCGTTGATCTAATATACTTGACTAAGGATTGTTATTATCACTTAATGATTATGTCATAGAGAAAACTGATTATATAAAGTTAGATATGTTCTCATCATAGATATGTACTTTGTTGCTATGCAGTATCTATTGTACCTGATGGTACTATGTTCGTTTGCATGGGACAAGGTTAATCTGATGGTCAAGCAGTGGAATTATGTTGTAAACCAATAAGATTACACCCTTCAGACGCTCCTAAACGTAACAGGCTATTTGTCACTAGCAAAGACTGTTAATGTGGCCTAGATTTTTCTTCCTTCGGATGTGAAAGACGATATTGACAGGTTGAATATTGACTTAAACAATGCTGCAAATACACCGAGTCTGAAACAACAGGAAAACTGGAGTAAAATACGAACCATCTTTGATACTGTGTAAGACTCTTTACATAGACATAGAATTGTAATTCTAGTTAAGTATAGATTTTCAAATTGTCTGATTTATTAGTATGTGTTTTTATATGTTTTAGGCGATCACCAATGATTGTTGTTGCCATAGTGATGCTCCTAGTTTCACTCTTGGGCCTTTGTAAGTATTCATAAGCAATTGGTTTATTACTGTCTTATTTGGGATTTCTGATTTATAGTTTTGATTGTATTTTCTCTTGTTTTATTGTAGTTTTGTCTATCCTTGGTCACACAAGAACACGATCTACATGTAAAATTCCTCTATTTATTTGTATTTATTGGCTTGTTTTTGTTGCTGTGATTGTATCTTACTCGTTGCTCATCTTTATGCAGATCATTATCAGTGGATGGTTACTTGTTGCGGTTATGTTTATCTGGGTGTAAATATGTCTTGATATGTAACATATTTTATACAAACATTATACATTGTTGGGCCATTATATATCTTTGGCCTTACAAATGCTAGCTAAACCATTTGATACCATTTGTTTTATGAATGATAGTTGAAACTGGGGGGTTACCATTAATGTTCATGATGCCAGGTATTAGATTAATGTAATTTTATTTGTATTAATTACTATGGGTTTTCACATTTATTAGGCGATAGGTCAGTTTGTTAATTTTTCATGGATTTACCCACACTTAGCTCGTGGGTAAATCATATTTAATGTGTGAAAAAATTATTTACCCATGAAATAGTATTTTACACACCGTTATATCCGTGAGTAATTATACCCACGGATTACACATGACAACATATATGGGCATTTTGGCGGTTATTTAAAAAATCCCATGGATCGTCTACCCATGGAATCAAGAGGGTCACCCACCGAAACTAGCGCGGGTGAAGTTACCCACATATGGAAAATGGCGTGGGTAGAAATTTAGCCTCGAAGGTTATACCCATGTACGCCTCTTCGTGGGTATTCCGTGGGTATTTAGCATTTACCCACGAAAAAGACCTTTTAGCCACAAAATTTGTCATTGGGTATTTGACTGAATTCTTGTAGTGACACTCCCTTTCTTAATAAATCCTTTGACTGATGTTTATTTTTAAGGGGGAGCTTTCAAAACCAAAGTTTTAATGTTTTGGACACAAATTTCCAATATTATTTTTGTGTATCTAAAACACTTAGTTCTAATAATAATCATGCAATAACCATTTTCTCCCATGTGCTTTCAAAATTCTCAAATAGCCATTTTACTCCATTGATATCAAAAACATCATATGGCATGCTATTTTGAGGGGGAGAAAATTGGATTAAAATGTGATCGTCTTTGACTAAAGCGCGTAACTCTTTCATCCTTGTGCAAAACTCTTTCATTTATGATGCACATGTGTAGGGGAGCATTTCTTAAAGATGAAACTATCAAAGTACCAAATGGTTTTATAACAAGTACTTTGATTGATTTTCAAATGGTTTTATGGTTTTGATCTTTATACCGCAAAACCAACTAATTCATGACGGCGATAAAGTCATAAGGTGGTGAAGGTTAGGTATACGTCCTATGATCCAACCAGAACCAGATGATCTACTCAATGACATTCCATTAGATAGATTAGAAGTCCTTAGGAAAGATGGAGTTGAATGAAAATATGAGAATAATGTTGACTAAGGAATGAGCTAGCACTGGAACAATCACAACAAGGTGCTAGTAATGAAGTCTTGGTAAACATTGAAGGGGTTGAAGAATGAAAAGAAATGTAAAGATAAAGGGTGAAAAGAAAGAAGCTCTCCTTACACTTTAGGCATAAATCAGGTCAGTAGATAATCTATCGGATATCACAAAGATGATATTTGGTATTGAAGACAAGACATCGTAGACCTAGTGATGCAATGCACAACCCTTCCCAGCCACTCAAGTTTCTCTCTGCAGATTCTTGTTTCAATTCTCACGAAGATTAAACACATCATCTATCGACTTTTCACTCCGAGAAATGTTGATATTAAAAAGGTGGCAGTCAGCTCCAGCTTCCGATCACTAAAAACCAAAATGCACTAATTGAGTCTAGAGCCAAAAGATATCAAATTACAAATCTCGTTAGGACACAATTCCAAAATACACTTGTTGTTCACAATAAAGAACATAAGTTGTAACAAAGAGTCCTACTCATTATCATCAGATCTTGCCAGAACATTCAGAGTGATACTCTTTAGTATTTCATAATGACGAATGGAAATCCTTCCAGTGTCAACATCAAACAGCACCGCGGTAGGTCATTTGTGAGATTCTTTACGAACCAAACTTGTGTTAACTGGAAATCCAATGTGATCCAGTATATGAATCGATGACTCAATCATTGAAATAGTAATTTAATGATTCACTCTTATCGTGTTGTTTGCTTTGAGACGTTCAGGTAATGAGAACAAGCTAGTAGAGCTAGAAACCCTGTCAAGGAGGTTCTTTGAATCTACCTGATCACATGTACAATATTTAGACTGTAAAACGGGGATCCGGAGGTTAATGCAACCAAACTTCAATGAATAACAAAGCCATATTCGTCCATATCTGTTATTATTGCTAACCAGTTAAATGCAGGTACCGAAGACGGTGCAACCACCTCCTTCCATCTTCGTCAAATTCATAACCACATACTCATACTCAAAGCTTCAAAGATTCAAGTGTCAAAGATGAAAGCTCAAAACAAACAAAGATACACTTCTGCAACTCTAATAATCAAAGAACTCCCTCAAAGTCATCAAGATTATTACCAAGTCAAAAGGTCTAGATTGAGGGAGATTGTTAGCTTTCAAGACAAGTATGAGTATGTTGGTCATATGCATCAAGCCTATTATTAGAAGAAAAATCAAGATACATTCAAGGCAAGTAATGATGAAAGATCTTGAAGGCAAAGTCAAAAGACAAAGACAATGACAAAGAAAAGATCAAGATCAAGATCTGTTAGGAATTCAGTTTTAGTGAAGTGACAATCATTATCGTTCTCACAAGTCTTGTAATAGTCAATTATATATAAGTGTGTAATAGTACATGACCCGGCCCATAGAAGCCCAAGTAAGGCCCAACCTGGGTTCAAGGGGCTACATAAGAATCTCTCTCTACACATAAAGAAGGTGTGAGTGTGTGTTAGGATAGTGTGTAAGAAAACATATCCTTCCTTATGAAATAAACAAGTGCTTATTCAAGAATCACCTCCACTAATCTTTCTTCTTTCTCTTCTCTTCTACTTGATGTGCGATTATTGATTTCCTACAATTGGTATCAGTCACTATGGGATGATTTAGTGTGTTGTGTGTGCGTGTTTTCCTGCAAAAAATCTCGAAATCTATGTGTTAGGCCATATACACGAAAAAATAGAAATTTTAATATTTGTTGTTAAAAACGTTAAAGTTTTGATTTTTATGATAGATATAGCCTAGGGATACTTAGTTGTGCAAAAAAAATCAAGAAAAAATGTCAAAAATTATGTTTTTAAAGTGTTTTTTGGGTCAAAGCTCGTTTTGCACTTTTTGGTAAATCAGGCGATTTGAGTGTGTTCTTGGAAGCGGTTTGATTAAGATTAGGCAATTTGATAAGAAATCAGGCGATTTGATCATTCATAAATCAGGCGATTTGATCATTAAAAAATCAGGCGATTTGATCATTCATAAATCAGGCGATTTGATCATTAAAAAATCAGGCGATTTGATCATACATCAGGTGATTTGATCCTTTAAAATCCTTCAAATTTTTAACCCTCATGCTTTAAACATGATTAAACCATGCATCCTTAATTAAATCCTTAACAACCTTTAACCCTTCAAGTGAATTATAATTACACCGCTAGTTCTTATTGTTCTAGATTTAAAAAAAGGTTTTTTTACGGACAAACTTGAGTAAATTTTAATTTTTACGGTAATATTTGTATCAAAATTTTTTCGTCAAATTCAAATTTTGGTATTATAGTGAAATTTTTTGGACGAAATTCAAATTATTTCGGTTAAAATTGACGCAAAAATTTCAAAATTTCAAATTTTTTTCCTAACCTTAGAACTGAATTCTAAAGACATTTCAAATTTTAGCGAAATAAATTTTTTAAATTAATTTTTGGAGGCAAAAATCACGTGTTAACAATTTTAACTACACAACATTTCTTCATCATAAAAAAGATCCACAAATCAATTTCACACATCGGAATTCAATGGAATCATCAAGTTCAAATTTAGAAGAGAGTGAACTGCAACTGATGCGACTCGAAGAAAGACAAGTGCACTCCAAGGGCATGGCATGGTTTAAAGAGCTCAAGTCACATCTTGAAACTCTCCATAATAACAGGTTTTCAGTGGGTAGAAACAAACGACCATATGAAATTGCATTTCGAATATTCTTCCAAGAAGAGCATTAGACTTTCAGAGAGAAGATGTACCACAATTTGAATCAACTACAATGGCAACTTGAAAGAGACAATTTTTATGGGCATGATTCAAAGACTTGTTTTGAAGTACTCAGAACACAGTTCAAGGAATTTTTTGACTCGAAAGAGGTGAATGCTTTGGATTTTCATAATCAATGCTGGCAAAAGCACTTCAAAGATTATACGAGATGCGAACCTGAAACTTGCAGACGTAATTTACTCCGGTACTTGGAAGAATTTGACAAGCTTATTGATGAAAGAGTACTTAAATACGTAGAATTACGGATGAAAGAAAGAGAAGTTAAAGCAATAAAGGAGATTGAACAACGACTGAAAGAAAGTGAGATGTAGATACAAGAGAGTTTAGTCACTGAGGGTGCAGCGTTGGAAGCTAGTTTTGTGACTGGGGGTATATCATTGGATTCTAGTTTGGTTGCTAAGCAAAGCACAGTTGACTCTAGTACATCATCAGAACATCAGAATGAATGCAACAGTTCAAGGAATGAATGCAGCAGATCAGGGAATGAAAACATAAGTTCTGACAATAAAAGCGGCAGTTCAGGGAATGATGCAGATGCTAATATTGAACCTTCATATGACAGTGATATAGTGTCTGAGGTATATCATGATATGTTTGAAACTATGTTTGTTCATGGGATACGAAAATCATGAACAACCTGAATCTATTCCAGACACATATGTGGTGAATGAGAATAATAGTAATATTATTTCTAATATACCAAATATGGATCCGGATTGAGATAAGGAAGAACATGATTATGTAGATTATGAGCAACAACGTGCTTTCTTTGCTTCCTTGATCAATAACCTCAAATGTGATGTTGAAAAATGTATGAAAGTCAACCGTGAAGCTCAGCAAGCGAATGCCTTATTGACAAACGAGCTTGAGAGATATAAGGAAAAAAGAAAAACATTTTGCAAAAGATAAGACAATTGAATCTGAATCCTGCAAAAAGATTAAGCTTAAATCTCTAGCTTGTCAAAATGATAAGACATTCGCCGGGGAAAATGGAAAGTATGATGAGTATGTCCAACCGCTTTTATAAAGGAAAAATGAACTTGAAAAGAAAAATCAAGAGTTTTCAAAACAAATAAATGATCTTGATATTAAACTTCACAAAACAGGACAGTTTGCATAGACTCTTCACTTGTTGCTTCCAAAAGAAGACAGTTTCCATACGGGAAAATAGGGCCTTGGCTTTGAGAACCAAAATGATGTTGAAAACCCTTTTGTCCTGAAAAAAGACAAGGAGTTAGCACAAGTTTGTATGACATTGACAAAATGGGATAATATGTGTCTATCGATCATAAGATCATTTCAAAAGAGGAATTATAAAGTGAAATAGAAAAACATTTGAAAGTAAAATAAAGAAAATCTCCACTCTCGTATCATGGATTTGTATATGGTGAGACTCAATTGACGAACCAACAAAAGTTCTTTTGAAAAGAAGAGATGTTAACTTGAAAAAACATTTGGAACAAGATCAAATAAGTAATTATGATCCAAAACATTGGAAAAGTCTTCCAATGAAATACTTTTGTTATGTCAAACAAGCAATGCTTAAATTTGAAAAAGAAATTGTTTCAAAGCAAAACCCTCCTTGAGAGGATGTTTTCATTAATTCAAGTTTTGAAGACAATGTCAAAAGGATAGCTAGAAATCGATTGTCTGAAGAATTTGAACCTTTAGTTAAAGACGTCAATCTTCAACTAAACTGCTTTGAAAAGGGTCTTGTCAAAGAAATGAAAGATGATTTAAAGTATGTCACGTCTCTTGAAGACTAGTTTGATGAAACGTGTTTAATTTTGAACATTCAGCAAGAATTTTTCAAAACCCATTTTGAGTCAATCAAATATGAGTCATATAGCCATGTGTATGAGAATGAGATGTTTAAACAAATATATTCTTTGGAAAATGAGGACCGTTGTCTCAAAAAGACCATAACTGAACTTTTAAAACAAGCTGCTGATGTCAAAGAAAAAATGACAAAACGATGTACCCATTATGAAAAGGATTTTGCAAAACTGGAGGCACATTGCATTTCTCTTGAACTTAAATCTCAAAAGAATTATTTGAAATCCTTGCAAAACGGTCATGTTTTAAGTGATAAAAGTGATGAAGCCAAAATCAAGTTTGACACTGAAGATCTTGAAACCATCAACATTGAGTTGGAATTCAGCGTCGCTTCATTACCAAAACCTGTTTGATTCAATCAAACGTTCACGAGTTCAAACAAAAACTTCAAACGTTACACAAAATGAGGCAGAAAATTTAAAGTCTCAATTAGGGGTGAGCAAAACAGATCGGGAACCAGATCAGACTGAGAAACCGAACCGAACTGGACGGATCAGTCCTTGATCCATCCTTTTCTTTATTTTTGGTCATCGGTCCGGTTCAGGCTTACAAAAAAACTCAGCAGTTATGCCTTGTTGGACCAGACCGGGCTGACCCAGACCGGACCGTACCAGTTCGGTCCAGGCTTCGGTCCGTTGTTTTAGCCAAAGTCGGTTTCAGTCTGGTCTAGTCTTGGTCAGTCCGGTCCTTAACTCTATAAATAGTTCATTTCACCATTTTATACACAAATTTTCTTTACTTCTCGTCTTTTTTTACAATGTCTAACGGTCCGGCTTCCGTTTCAAAACGTCATCGAAAGGGCAAGACGACTAATAACCGGGCATCGTCACAACCATGGACAACAACGAAAGAGATCGTATTATGTAAAGCGTAGTGTGACGCATCAGAAAACAGCACCATAGGAGACCCAATGGGGATGAGGGGGTTTTGGTCCGATGTTGTTGCTTACTTTGAGAAAGAAATGGGTGAGAAGATCCGAGGATACGATGCCATCATCATCAAATGAAAAAATACGATTCGTCCTAGAATTGTGGCATATAGTGTCGTTTACGATAATCTCCAACGGATGGACGAGAGCGAGTCATGTAACCTCACTATGTTTCAAAAAGCATTATCGGAATATGAAGCGCAGTACGACCATAGCTTTATATTGGAGCTGTGTTGGAGAATATTGAATGATCATGCTGTGTGGAAAGAAATTTTGTTGCCTTTATTTAACCAGAAACAAAATAATGAATTTTAGTTTTAGTTTTTAATTTTTGTTGTAACGTTTTTAATTGTATTTGAATTATTATGTAATGTTTTATTATTATTAATGAATTCCTAATTTTAAAAGTTGAAAAAAAAATATGTGAGTCGCCTTACTGTGGTTTAAAAGGTCGTATGTAAGTCGCAGAAGGAAAAAAACTGATGTAGCAAAAAGATTGAAGATCACCAAAGGTCAATATTGTGCCGAACCTCATTCAAAAGCCCCCACTTGAAAACTTACATTTCACATATCCATTACAACATGGAATTCTTTATTTGGCACTCGTCAAAGTATTTTATTAGATGTTAGTATCAACAAGTTGGAAATTGAACGGCGTTACCGGGGAGGTAAATGTTACTGCAGCATGTAGGTAAAACGTAGATAGCAGGAATGAAGGCATGATATATGAAGGTGCGAGGGTATTTTTACCTATAGAGTGTCGTTACCTGGGGCTCATGGTCTTTGCATTTAGGAAGTGGATCTTCCTGTATGACTTTTTTTCTGCACACTACACTTTTTTGATAATACCAGGGCTTTACGGTGTTTCAAGGTGAAGGTTTTAATGGGGTTTAATGTGTTGCTTAGCTTCTTCGGGGTCCGCAGGACAGATCTGAGACACATTGTTAGGATTGGTAGGACTGGGAAGTATGAAGAGGCTAAAGGGTATGCCACCATTGAGAGTCTGCCTCAGGTGAATGACCACACTACTGATGGTGTCGAAACCATTGTCTATGTTAATGTATCTCACTACAAAATAGACCGGCCACAGCCTCCTTCAAGTTTGGTTCATGTAATTCTGCTAGCTTGTGATGTAGTATTTTCTACTTTAATTGTTGTACGTTGGCGTGATTGTAATTGAAATGTGTACTTTTTCGGTTTTCAAGTTATATAATATTAGGTTCATTATATACCACACAAAACTATGAGTAAATGAAACATAAGTTTCCATTATATTTACTTACTCCAATTATAGATGGTATAATTCTCAGTATAACTATTCTACAGATAATATGCTTGGTAAATGGTAACTATAATCAGATAACTAAATTTCATATTATTTGGCCTAGCTAAAAAGAAAAAGAATAAGTTGCAGTTGTACACTGTTATTTCTCAAAACCGTATGAATTGCATTGTTGTTACTTTAAATGTTTTTACAATCAAATTGAAGGATTCCAAAATGGTGCAGTTTACCTTAGTGTTGACCGACCAGAAGATAAACCATTGATATAGGTGTTTTGATCTTAAGTCTCCAACTTCAACTTTCGTGAGGCCCTGGTTTGCCCTTTCCATGGGGTTGTGAGTATTTAACACGAACAAAGTTTAAAACTATCCCCTGATAACCACTACAGTATTATAAAAGGATGAATAAATTAAGAAACATAAAGAACATAATTAAGTGCTTACAGTGTTCTTGTAGTTTATGTGAATTTACCTTGTAGGTGTAGTTTGCTGATGTTTTGCAAGCTGTAATTACACTTTTTATTTGCCTACAATTAGAAGCCTAAATAAATAAAAAACTGCAACTCAAAAAGATAAGCTTAAACAAACACCCCCTAACAAATTAAAAACATAAACCTTTATCCAAAAATGATGTCGGGACAAATAATAGTAAAAACCTGTTTACATATTGCTCTATCTCGTTCGATTGTAGAATTATGTGATGCAGATGTGCAAATATGGAACCGAATATATGAACAATATGGCGGGCACTTCGTAAGCTACCTCGGTCCAATTCCTTCTAATCTCATTCTCTTCCATTTGTTCTCTTATATATTTTCTTGTAAAAGCCGTGTACCATAATGGCATTGTATTGGGGTTCAACTTTGGGTCATTTGTGACACATTCAGTAGGTGGATTTTTATATTTCTCAATGGACCAAAAGCTATTTGTTCTTTTGTTCAAGACTAATGCTCAAAGAGCACGCTGATCTAAAAACTTTTACCTATTCAAGATTATAGAATCACCTACTCCGTTGAAGGAATTAAAACGTGTTACATTAAAATGGTCATTGTTGGGTTAGGTAAGCCGATTCCTCTTAGTAAACTGTCTGTACATCTTTATATATCACGTAAGATACGAAAACAGGTTAAGAACTTATCAACTTTGGTGATTAAATACATCGGTCGGTGCTACTACTATTGCATTTGTCATTATCAGTTTAAGGTGTGGTTCACAACGCTTATTAGACGTACTACTATTACAGTTGTCATTATTTTACAGATACTGTTTATGGGTGAAAATGGGTCACATTAGTAGCATGTCAGATCAGGCTTGGATTGTTTATGAGCACAAAAAATTTATAAAAACCCCTAAAATTTATAAAACTTTGAGAAAAATCTTTCTTAGAGATACATAAAAGAAACAACGAACAATACTGTAGAATGATAGAAAACCCTTGTCAGGTATTGTATTATTGATATTTTTTTATAGTGTTACATGGAACATACTAGAAATCATAAAATCTTAATGGACCCAACCCACAAACCGAGCTTGGGCCTAATCCGTCTAATACTCCCCCGCAGTCCGAGCGGCGAAATCGCGAAAGCTCGGACTGGAGCAGAGAACAAAATAAAACATTAAAACAAACAAACAATAAAACCATATGATTGTGTGAATTTGTGACATTAGCACAAATCACCAACACAAATCACGGTTGTGTGGATTTGTGACCTTAGCACAAATCACTAACAATTGACAACATAACTTCTTTTTTCTAAATAAAATAAAATAATAAATAGAAAAAAAACACCACGAAACTCCTTGAGTAGATCCATCATTCTTGAAGACCTATTGAGAATTTGCTTCCATATCAGCTCTTCTTTTTCTTTTGTGTTGTCTACTGCTCAATTGATATGGGAATTGATATTGCATGCTCTCTCCTTTGTGTCAGCTATTGCTTTTTTTCTCTTTTTTTATTATATGGATTAGGGTTTGACGAGGTGGTATAAAATAGGCGCTCAACTTAGCCACCTAGGTTTGAGGATCAGACCCGCTCTAGTACCATGTTAGACAATGAAAACCCCGTGGGATGTTTTGTATTATGCATCACAATATATAGAGATTACATAACCTAGATACCCTAATGGACCCAATCCACAAACCGGGCTTGGGCCTAATCTGTCTAATAAATACATATTGTGCTAATACTTTGCTCCTCGGAAAGGCAAACGCCTACCAGAAATTTTCGTGCATCAATAACAATCCAATTCTTCCAAAATAAAGTGAGTTGCAAGCTACCGTTTACTAAAATTAAACCTATCATGTTTGGGATGCTTATACATTTACAAAAAAAAATTGCAGTTTGTTTCGGGGGGTGTTTGTTTCGGCTTTTTTAAAACTGCATCATAATAATTGCTCATTCGTCCACCAATTCTTAGGGGTCGTTTATCTCAGGCTTATATTACTGGCTATTGGCTTATGTTTCATAATCTCACTTTGTGTGGCTAATTTTAAAAAAATTCGGCTTATGTATGTTCATGACTTAATAAACTTATATAAGCTAAAAAGTTTTAAAATAAGCTACAAAAAGTGAACTTATGAAACATAAGCAGGAAACTAAATAAGCCAAAATTACAAACAAAGATCCCTAATTATGGCTAAAATACAAATATTAAGCAAATCCCCAAATATTAAGGCTTTGATAGCCTAGTATCATACAACAAACAGAAGCAAGGCATGATTGAAGCAACAAATACGTCACGACATTAAAAATTCATAACACAACACAAAATGCATTCACAACAACAAAAAGAAATAATAATGAAACGAAACCAATCATACGGACAAACGACAGTACCATAGATAGGTACAGTGATCGATGCACATATTACGAGTTCATAAAACCTGGATTGATATAAAGCAAGTTTCAATGACTAACACGGAACAAAAAATTGTCGCGTCGGCTTCCTGGATCATCCAAACACAAAACATTAATATAACCTTGATTAACATCCAACTAAAAAAACATGTTAGCAGCTGAAGCTTACCTAACAGGTTTTGACATGTATTGACCCGTTATGGAGTTACACAACCCTCATCCATCAAAACCCCAAAACTACATATAAGTATAATAACAAATCACAGCCTCAAACTTACACAAATTATTTGAGCAAAAAAAAATCTTAGCTAATAAACCCATCAAATTAGCTTAAAAAATTACTTACACTTGGTGGGATTATTAGGCTCCATTAAATACCTCGCCTACAAATATTAGCAGCGTCGCATTTCCCCTACAAAACGCCAAAAACACCAAAATTAATTAATCCAATCAATAATCTCGATTAAATCAAAAGTAAACCTAATTAAAAAAAATACTATTGCAATAGCGATATTGACAGCTTCAGTTTGCATATGAATGGGAAGCTTCAGGAAGAAGGTGGGAAGAAAAATGAGGTGTGCTATTGGGAGAAGAACATGTATCCCTGTATTAATTAAACAAAGTGCTGATGGTTAAAGGAATGAGACAACGAAAAAACATAGAAACAAAAAAGGCTTGAATCCCAATCCAAGATAAACTGATCCACAACATGCTCTATAGTATAGAGTACAATTACAAATTACTTTTTTCTTTGCGTAAAATAGATGATTTTTATCATTAGTCAGCTAAAATGACAAAATTTTACTATTACATGTTACTCCTAAACATATAAAACCCTGTAGACTTATATACTTCATTCGTCATTGTTTATATATTACAATGCGTGATGAAATCTTAATGGACCTTAACTCACATTGGGCTTGGGCCATATTTATCATCTAATACCCTCCCGCAATTCGAGCGATGAAATCGCGAAAGCTCGTATTTAATGAGAAAGGTAAATTAATATTAAAGCAAATCTAAACTAAGAAAAGGAGAAAAACATTATAGCAATAAAAATAATGATTTGTTGATAAGGATATGTGACAGCAAGCAGAAGCAGTTCTTCAAGCAGTAACAAAAGTAAATAAAATTAGTAGCAAAGACAAATAACAAATATGTTGATGATGATGACATCCGACATCACGCAAAGATTTTAATCTTCATCATGGAGCAACAGCAACAACGAAAGCAAAGAAACAAAAGCAAAACATTTTTTTATTATTTTTATTATGGATAAAGGGTAGCGGCTAGGGTTTGACATTGTGGCTTGCGGAGGCGGCTCAACTAGCCACTTAGGTTTAAGGATCAAACCCGCTCCGATACCATGTAAAACAGTAATAGAGTAATATTATTGAATTGTGTTTTTGATTACATAACACAGATTGCACATGTATAGTTTTATAAACAATCAACCTTAAACCTAAACCTAATGGACCATAAGCCTACAATTAGGCTTGAGCCAATTAACACTAGTCATTTGACACTCCCTCGTAGTTAGAACGGGAGGCTTCCGGATGGACAAACTGGAACATATGTTGAAGCAACTTCTTCTTTTCTTCTATCATCTACTTTGTTGTTTGTTTACATAGAGATGGACTTGCATTTGACGACGTAATTGTATATTGCTTTGCAGTTTCCTCTATTTTATGACGTTTGATATTTTTTTACGTCATGGCTTGATTTGCCTTTAAGATGGATGATGAGGTGTTATTTTATACACTTTTTCGGGGTTATTTAACCCCCTAAATCATGCAAATATGCCCAAAATATGTGCTTAATCGTTCCTTTATGTGTTTTTAGCATTTAGGAAGCTCTTAGAGGAAATACACGTGACTTTGACTCAATTTGGGAAGAAACGGGACAATATTACAACTTTACACGAAGTGGTTTCAAGAATGCGCGTACATCACCTGGATTGCGACGCCATCAGAACTTACAAGTGACGGCGTCAGAACGTAACAACCTCAAAGAAACCCTAAGAAGATTCGGCGAAGCGACGGCGTCAGGAATCTTACGACGCCATCGCGGCCTATTTCTTATATATACAAACTCGTTTTTAGGGTTTTAGTGTGGAACTTGTATACAACTTTTGGGAGACGAACCCTAACTATTTGTAGCAACTTTTAGGGCCTTTTTAGGGTTTTAAACCTTTGTACTCGGCCTAAAACCATGTTCTAATCAAGTGAAGTTCATCTATCTTTTAATCATTCAATATGTCTATATGTTGTGTGATTGATTATTGTTCTTCTCCTTTAAAAAACATGTCAGGCAAGATCAATTAGTATTTACTTATGATTGCATTAAACTTAGTTTGTAGATCCTTTTAATATTGCTTCTTATGATGGATGTGTGCGTTAGGTTCTAGAAAACTAGCTATAAAATACTACCTTACCCCTAATATGGGTGATCCCTCTTAAGTGTTTTAATGCATGTAATGTACTCTTAGGGGCCTTGTAATAGTCTTCATACAACCTTACATGTGTGTTGCCTTAACAAAATATTACATAGACGGCGAATTCGTGTAATCTGTTCATGACCCAGGAAATACTTACACAGATCATCACAAGTGTGACAAAGCAATATGATTAGGAGACGCAAACTAAGGAGTAGTGCATGATTAAGTAAATACGTTCGTTTATCATATATAAGTTCCCACCAAAAATTAGTTTAGTTTAATTAGTTTAAATCAAAACCTACCTTTAAAATCTGAATTTTACTTGCTTTCATAAAAATAAAAAAATACAAACATAATCTTCTCTCAACCTCTTAGATCTTTGTTAGGTTTAGTTTTGACCTTCAAACGTTTCTAGAGAACGATAACAACTGGAGTGTGCTATACTCAATTGCAATGATTAGGTATATGACTGAGGGAGTTGTAAAATCGGGGTTAAAACGACCGCATCATGTTTTTGGGGTTTGATGCGCCTGCAATGAGGAATATTAATATAGTGATCGGGATCTGTCTATCTTAGGTCTACTCGCTTGATTTCTACCAAGTGAGATTTTAATTTTTGTCAATTAGCTTTCTTGTAGTCTATCTCTTTCTTTATTCCCTTCCATTTTGAATCACTCGTCATGACTCGTAGCACCGTTAAGAAACTGAAGTAACCTCTTGAGGAGCCCAAGAGAGTAATGCATAGGCTTAGAAGAACCGCCAACCGTTAACGACGAAATGACTCTCTAGCTATAGCATGAAGAAATATTTATGAATTAAGACATTTAAGTTAATTTTCAAATTATGTCAATTTTTTTTTGAAAAAGGCAACATATATAAAAAAACTAAACGAAGATACAAATAATGACAATCCATATCTCAAAAGGACTATTAAAGAGGAAGAGACTCAAAAGAAAAAAAAAATCACACTGGTGATACAAACGACCCACTTAGGAAAGAATAATAAGCACCACTTAAAATCACAACGTCAGATGCTATTTACATACTGGTCCTTAAGTTACATCTTCTTACGAAAACCGCCACCAGTGAAAACATATATTTTTTTTACATACATTATTAAAAAACTAGAAGAAGCTAGAAGAATTACAAGTTACAGATGAGGATTTTTTAGCCAAATCAACCACTAAACGACACATTAATCTAAACCGATCCAATAAAAAGAAATAGACAAACATTCATAAAAAATAACCGCCTTAGGAAGGAGAAACCACACCAAAGACAAATTATTACGATAAAGCCCAAATTAGTACACAAACCCAAACCACCCCTTCCTATCTACCTTTTATGCTTGATAGGAATCGAAGATTTACGATTCAAGTTACCCATTCATCGAAGTATTCACATTCCATGAAATTCACCTCCCACCAACGGCAATCTTGCGAAAATTATATTTACAAACAAGGCACATCAAAAAATAAATGACTTGTCGATTCTGTGACTGTACCACAAACGACAAAGAATAGACAGAATATCTATACCTCTCTGGGATATATTAAGACGGGTAGGCAAACAATCCATTCTCACCTTCCACGCATGAATGTACCTTGATGCACGTTTTACTTAGAGTTTTGTGTAGACACATCCGGAAAACCTGTTATCATCGATAAACCTTTCTAGCCGAAGCTATCGAGAACCTCACCCGAACCATCAAGCGTCCAATACCACTATCAGGTGACACTCACTGAGCAACACCTTCCACGTAAGTCGTAAAATAAAATTCCCCCGTCAAATATCTTGTTCCACTCCGATTCTAGGAGCCAACGAAAGACAGGTCAAGTTACCATGTGACAATTTTAGAAGCACATCGACAGTATTCTTCACTTTAGCGATAAAGTAGGTATCTTTGTTTCAAAACCTGTTCTATGCCACAATCCTCCAAAAATAACGTTTCGAACCATTGCCAAGTTTTCTGCATAAAATTATTTAAGTGTCTAGCTTTTATCTTCAAGTTTCCACTCTGCGAGAATGCTTCGCAAAATGGACCTGTAACCACTTGAATCCGCTACCATTTTTCCCATTTCGCATGAATAGCTTTAATACCTAGTCCATAACAAGTTCGTTTGAGTTGTAAAACGCCAAACCATTTACACTTAAGAGCTGTATTAAGGCATATAAGCTAGAAACACAGGCCCCTTTTCTTTAGACAACAAAACCTTACTCCATTTCACCATATCTATTTTATATTTAAATCGACACCACTAAAAAACGATTTGAATTGATCTGCGTTGAAGGACTTTCATTGGCAACTTAATATAGAATATGATAAATAGGCATGGATCCTTAGAACGCCTTGAGAAGGGTTTAAACGGGCCACTATCGATATGTTTTTTATTCCATTTTGAAAGTCGATATACCATTTTATCCACAATTCATCCAGGATTTAATCCGAAACTATTTCCCAAACTTTTGAACCTAAATAAGCAAAAGGAGCCTTAAGGACACCCAACATTATATTTGCAGCTTGCACCACCTTATCTTCATCCACCACAAAGTCCCACCACCATAACTTACTTTGTAAATAATACTAAGACCTGAAGCACGATGAAAAACACTTCAACACATATATAATCTAGTATATTCTTAGTACCTTTTTTTCCATTGCCCATAAAACACGCGCATCGTCGCATAGAACATAAGAGAAAAAAGTTGCATAACGAATTAAGACAATGCGGTGAAAACATGCACGCATCCCAACTCTTTAAAAAGAAATGTGAAGACTTCCCATACCAAAATAAAATAAACGGGAGGAAGAGGATCACCTTGTTTCGGCTTAAAAAATGAAACTCCTCGTAGGGCCCCCCCCAACCCCCCCCCCCCCCCTTTTTTTTTTTTTTTTTTTTATTTTTTTTTTTTTTTTTTTTTTACCCACCAACCCCCCCCCCACCCCCCCCCCCCCCAACCACCCCCCAACCCTCCCCCCACCCCCGACACCAATTCCCCCCCACTAAAAAGATCCCAATGAAGATTCGAAGTATTCTTGATCCAACCATACCATTTATCACAATAACTAAATTTTTAAGACATCATAAGGAAAATCCTACCGAACAGAATCGTAAGCCTTTTCAAGTAATTTTTAGAAAAATGAATGTTTTTTCTTCAACTTACCACTGCAAAAACCTTCATTAAGTATAAATGGTCCGTCAAGAATTTGCTATCCGCAACAAAAGCCGATTGCACCTCATTAACAATATCTCCAAGCACCACCACAAGACGATTAGCCAAAATTTTGGCAATTATTTTATAAAGGCTCCCAATAAGACTAATCGGTCTGAAATCCTTCACCATTTTTGCTTCGAGATCTTCGGATCAATGTTGAAAGATGAGTTACACCCTTTTGGAATGCGACTGTAATGAAAGAAATATTTTACGCCAACACATCTTTTTTATTAAACTCCAAAAACATTTTATAAAACCATATGTGAATCAGCGGCCCGAAGATTTATCAAACCACAATCCCAAACGCCTTTTTAATTCTTCTTTGAACCTTCGGCTTCCAAATCCAGTTGCCTGCATTGAATTCATTGAAGAGGAAACTCATATTAAGGCATTGGCGAAAGATTTAGGTCTATCAAACGATTCTTGACATGATTAAGGAATCATTATTTAAACCATATTAGGATTTTCACACCAATTCTTACCACCAGAACCCTAGTATAGAAAGTTGGTTTCGTTTCTATTAAGATACATGGTAATATTTTGAGTTTCTCGTCGCCTTCAATTGCCCATTTGATTTTGCTTTTTGAGACGCCTCCATTGCACACAATTTATCCACCTCTTGAATCGATTTTACAACCTCCGCACGTTTATGCAAAGTATCAGACGACGCATCTCCTTTGTCAATGATCATCTCCAAATCAGCAGTTGGTTCAGCAATGTTTGAGTTTTCGGACTTTGTTCAATGCCATTCCAAACACGTATTTCTTTTTTAGTTATTAATATTCATCATGTTGATCATAGCATTAGAATTTATCTACGGAAGCTTCACGTCAACCTCACATTACAAAGTTCTCAAAACCTCATTCTAGCATAATGAAAAAACCGAAACGACATGGTCCTTGTCATGAGTAGATTCACACATAATTATATAGGACGGTGATTGTATAAAAAATATATTAGGGTGATGGTGATAATTAGGTCCTCATCAGTAAGCTTTCGGACATGAGGATCTATCAAGCTTACTCAATTTGAGCAGATCTGTGACACCAAGTGAAAACATATATATTGAAGAAAGGATAGAGTAAGAGCAGTGATGGATCTAAGATTTTAGTTTTAGTTGAGCCAAATAGCAAATTAACGCTCGACAATAAAAATAAATAACTTCATCCTAATTGTTATTGTGATCAAAGTGAAAATAAGAAAACTCATAGTACTTAACTTAAATGTGTAAAGAACGATTGTTTAAATCTATTTAGCTTAAATAGTGTGTATATTGAACTAATTGTTGTAATAGAAGAACTCTATGATATGAAACAACAATAAAGTCTTATAAGAAAATTTATTAACTTAGGGTTTACTAGTTAACTTCTAGTAAGTTTGAGGATATTTACAACTGTCTTCATAGTTTAAATCAAATTTATATTTTTCTAAATATTGCTTGTTTACTGCTTTGTTTTGTGGTTTTGGTTTCATGATGACCAACACATAATGAGATCTATGTATTTAACAGAATAAAAATATATAACTATATAATGTGATACTTTAAGAATATCAGGGTAGGGTGCTATACATACTATCTTATCGTAGCTCCATCCTGAGCACTAGGGAAGATCTATTGCACATGGTATTTTGATGTGGGGGGAGGGGGGCCGATCGTTTCTTATATTTTGTTTGAAATTCTTTTTGTGAAATATAAATATTTATAGGATTAAAACGATATAATTGGTAGAAAAAATTTATGGTGCCCTACCACAAAATGAAAGAGAGCCTTCCACACTTTTTAGAAGATTAAATCAAAGTGATTTTGGAGTTGCTTTTTGGAATATATATAGAGTTGGTATGATCGGAATAATATGGAGAAGATAGCATAGAGAAGTGAACTTTTTGCAAGATGCGAAAGCATACACAGTATGGTGGTTGATAATTGGTCATAAAAGACAAAACAACTATAAAGTTTATAGTTTTATATTAAATATTTTTATATAAACTAAGTGTATATTCTTATAGTCGTTTTAAAATTCTTTAATATAAATCTTCGTGAACATGTATGTGTGATCATAATATATACGGTCATAAGTCAATTTATTTGAGTATTTTATGTCTCTTTAAATCATCGAAGTTTTAAAGCAAATTTATTGCTTAATATAATGACTCGACATGGACCGATTTTTGCTGTAATTAATACATGACTCGGCCCCGAACCGAATTTTGGAATTACACTATAAACCTTTTATTGCTTGATGCCCTGTAACCAAATTTTTTGGGTCTGCACTGACTGAGAAAGAGCACGACTATGGGGGATTGAGATTTGCACTTTGCAACAGCTTTTCTTTCAGTAAAAAAACAATCATTACTCCAACAAATTATAAAAATGGGGACAAAGTAATTTAAATAGTTGTATGTTTTTGGAAATACGAAGGGGTGTATGATAATGGAGAGGAGCTATGCATTTTTCATATCACTAATCATTCAAAAATATACGCTTTTTATTCTAACAAGATTATAATGATCATAATAATATTACTTAGTAATTTTAATTGTGTTGACGTATGTGTTCGAAGGACACGGTCGAAAAGACATACCGACGTGCATCCGAAGGATATAGCTCCGAAAGGAAGGAGACATTCTTCTACTTAGAAGATCATTTTATCCAACGATCGCTTGTGTGTGAGCCGGCATACGGAATTATTACTGGGATGCAGGAGGAACTTAGAGGGATCGAGGAGGGTTATGGCCCCTTCCAAAATTTTACCTATGTATATATTTTATAAATTTTTTATATATGCTTGTTGTCATTTTTATACAAAAATTCATTGTAGTGTATATCGCTTCTCTTAAAATAAATAGTTTTCAAGTTTGCCCCCTCCATAGAAAAAGTTCAAGTTCCGTCCCTGACGAGATGTTGTTCCCCACGTTAACAGAAGACCTAGCAACTAGGCTAGACCTAGCTCGGCTAGGCCTAACTCATTAACTGCGCATTTACTTACATTTATTACTTAGCCTTCCGGCTTACCCCTTCTCTTCACATTAACTTGGTATTATGATAAAATACATGGCGAGGATAAGTGTATTTTCCTCTAAAAAAACATGATAGATTGTTTTACACCAATGTGGGACAAACTTAGCCATTCATTCTTTCGTTGTGCCTCATTCCAAAAACCCCAGTTTAGATATCTCATATACAATAGCTCCGTTTTAGACATGTAGTAAAACTTTATGTAGCATTCATCAATGTTTTTATTAGATTTTTTTTTATCAAATTAGGATTTCTTTTAAACATTAGTCAATTAAATTACTGATATAAACTTATGCCAGGTTATAAAAATTCAGTATGCGATGAAAATTAACCACGAATTCTGTTAAATTTCTGTTTCTTAAACGATACAAAAATAATAAACTTGGGCTAATAGATTTTTAACCAAGGAGTTAACTGTTGATGTGATTTATTTGATCCAAATTGGGCTTTTTCAAAGTGATCATGTTAACAAGCCTTGGGCTTACAAAAAGATTGAGTAGCTAAATAGATGAAAGAAAGAAATAGAAAAGCCATTTCATCAAAAGGTTTTTACTTTTTTTTTAATTATAAATCTCAGACAAATTTTATACAAGAAAGTTCAAATATTTCGTCCAAGATAGAGCCCAACATTTGGATATTTTTTTCTAATTTTCCGACATGTATTTCTTCAAGATAAATTGTTACCAGTTCAATGATTAGTAAATTTAGGGAATTAAATGTTAGAGTTGAGATCAATATAGACACAATTTGCATAGAACCCAATGAAACAAATCCTAAACTTATTTTTCATCTAATATTGAAAACCTACTTTCCACCTTTTTTAAAAAAACAAAATATCGTGTAAACGGTAAATCGTCAAACGACAAAAAAATACACCATCGCGACGAGTTTTTTTTTATCTTTCAGTAGACATCCAATTCGATATACTTTCGAAGAACTTTTTTTCTGATTTTTTTTTCAGTCACGTCTGAAAAAATCACATGTGATATTCATAAAATCACATGTGATTTTTTTCAGACATAACTAAAAAAATTCCGATATAAATTTCGTCGAAAATATATAGAAGTGCCCCTCTATAGAAAGATGATTTAAATTTCGTCGCAATGGTATGTTTTGTTTTGCGTAACGATTAACGATTTGTGAGATATTTAATTTTTAAAAAAATGATGAAAAGTGGGTTTTTTTTATTTTGATGAAAAAATGAGTGGTTAAGATTGGTTCATTGAGTCTGTTAAAATTTGGGTCTATGTTGAACTTTTGCCTAAATTGTTAACCGTGAAACCGACATAAAATGAATCGTGTAAAGACATTCAACAAATAAATAGTTGATTGTTGAAAATATGTGAGTAAATAATATGTTAGATCGGAGTAGTATAATAATAAATTAATAAGTATTAGGTACTGAATAAATATATAAAATGAAAATAATCATGATACATAAACATAAAAAATAAATCTTATGTAAGCTACAAAATGAGAGGGTGCTTGTTTCATTTTAAGTAATGGAAATGAAAATGATAATGATAATGAGATGATAGAAATTTATTGAGTTTTCATTTGATAACTAATTGTGCTTCATTTATAACATTTAAACACTAACCAACTTCTTATCTATAAAACACTTTTTAAAAATTCACAAATCATACATTTACGATACTAAAAATTATCACAAACACCTTTTAATTAATTTACAGAATTTTATTTGTATCTTGCTATAATGAAATTCTTTATATTACTATTATATTAATTATATCACGCGAATGATATTTTTGTCAACTATAAATTTACTAGTGCAACAAAGCTATAGAATTAAAAAATTCAGCCTTCAAGTAAGTATTAATTCATAAAAAATTGTTGTTATTTTTATTATTCGTGTATAGGAAAGTTAATAATCAAAACAGAAAATATAGAAAGAAAAATGAAAAAATAATAGGAAATGGGAACGTGAAAGTTATGATAAGAAAAAAGAAGAAAGTATTTAAAATATAGAGAAGAGCTATTACTTGGTTCATTACCTTCAAATTAGAGAGGAATAGTGAATTACTCAATAGTGGGTAATTGTCCAACCGCTATTTAAAAAGAAAAAATGAACTTGAAAAAAAATCAAGAGTTTTTGAAACAAATAAAAGATCTTGATAACAAACATCGAAAAGCGGGATAGCTTGATTAGACTCTTCGAATGTTGCTTCCAAAAGAAGACAATGTTAATACAGGAAAACAAAGTCTGTTTGAGACCAAAATGTGTGTGAACCAAGTTTATATTAAACAAGCAAGGAGATAGTCCAGCTTGTATAAACATTGCGAATGGAAAAGGTTGCTTTGATCATAAGATCATTTCTGAAGAGGAATTAAATTGTGAAGCTGAAAAATGTTTGAAAGTAAAACAAAGAAAATCCCCGATCTTTGGATTCATGGTTTGTATATGGTGAACTAATTTGAAGACCCCAAAAGTTCTTTTTCAAATAAGAAATGTGATTTGAAAAAACATTTGGGACAGCTCAAAATAAGTAAATATGATCAAACTTTTGGAAATGTTTCCAATAAAATACCTTTGTTATGTCAAACAGGCAATGCTTAAATTTGAAAAAGAAAATGTTTCAAAGCAAAACCCTCCTCGAGAGGATGTTTTCATTAATTCGAGTTTTGAAGACAATGTCAAAAGGATAGCTAGAAATTGATTGTCTGAAGAATTTGAACCTTTAGTTAAAGACGTAAATCTTCAACTAAAATGCTTTGAAAAGGGTCTTGTCAAATAAATGAAAGATGATTTAAAGTATGTTAGTTTCTTGAAGGACGGTTTGTTGCAAAAGTGTTTAATTTTGGGACAAATCAGCAAGATTTTTCAAACCCAGGTTTGAGTTAGGCCATTTTAGAGTCACATAGCCATGTTATGAGAACGAGATGTTTGAACAAAATTCTTCTTTGAAAAATGAAAACCGTTGTCTCAAAAAGACCATAACTGAACTTTTAAAACAAGCTGTGATGTCAAAGAAGAAATACAATTGATGGGCCCAGTAATGAAAAGGATTTTCTCAACCGGGAGGAGAATTCCATTTCTATTGACTTAAATCTCAAACTCTATAATCTTCAACATCCGTGCAAAATGGTCAGGTTTTAAGTAATAAGAGTGATGAAGCCAAAATCAAGTTTGACACCGAAGATCTTGAAACCATAAAAATCGAGTTGGAATACTGTGTCGCTTCATTACTAAAACAAAACGAACACTTGAAAACGATTTACCAAAACCTATGGATTCAATCAAACGTTCACGAGTTCAGACAAAAAGTTCAAACGTTTCTGGTTTTCGGACTATGAGCACCCCTAGTCTCAATTGTCTGAATTCGAGGATAAAAAGTTTGATAAAAATTTTCAAAGATTGAGTCAATGTAAAAGAAAACATTTGACTCTCGAATCTCAAGTGACTTCCTTCAAAAATCTTCCTACAATTCTGATGTCTTAAATGTTCAATCAGAATTGGGGGAGAAAATGATTCTTTTCATAAATGAAACATCAAACTTTGAAACAAAGATTAAGGAGCTCGAAATTACTTTAGCTCAACAAACAAAAGATTTTGAGGATGCCAAAGTCGACTTTTCAATAAAAACGGACAAGTTCGAAATATATTTTGAAAAACTTAAAAATACAAGAGTTTCCTTGAACTATAATTGGATCGCAAGATTCAAGATTCTAAAGCCAAAAAAGATCAGTTTTTGAAACAAATTGCTTCTTTAGAATCAAAGTTGGCATCACAAGATCTTATTTGATATAAAAAAGAATATAACGAGTTGAGAATATCATACAATGCCCTAAAAGCAAAGTTTGATGTTTTAAACCGAGAAAAGGAAAATCTCCTATGTCAAACTTTTTAACATCAAAAGTAAGTGTTTCACCAGAGATTTACACGGGTGAATCTTCTAAATCATTTCCAAAGAGGGTGTCTCAGTTTATAACATATTCTTTATAAAAAGATAGGAAGTTTTCTAAGAAACCTCAAGTCTATGAAACACCTACTCCTAAAAAGGTTTTTAACTCAAGTGAGTAAAGTAAGAAAATGCAGGTTTAAAAAAAATCCCAACTCTAGCTTTACACCGATAAAGCAAGTGTGGAGACCAAAGCAAAGTCATTCAAAACTGTTCAAATACTCAAAATCAGAAATTCTTTCACTTCCATACAAGAATGACTGCTTTGAAAATTCTAAACAGTGGAAGATTTCCATTCATTTCAAAAATGAATTCTCTAAATGAAACACCCGGTTTCAACAATAGATGGAAATCTTCTTCTTCGTCAAGATTTAAAACTCCACAAGAAAATCCAAGTTTATATAATCAATGGAAAAACAAAAGGAATTTTAAATCTCCGTTGATTCCACGAGCATTATTTCCAAATGAATCACCGGTTTCTAGTCCTCGTTGGAATTCAACTTCTTTGCATCGAATTGACACAACCTTCAAATGGTTTTCAAAATTTGGTAAACCCGTTAGCATCGTGCTTAAATGGGTTCCAAAAGTTGTTGTCTAGTTTGATATCATAATGGCTTGTAATCATTTCAGATTGCAACCCGCGCTTCAAAATAATGCTTTGTAATCAAATGTCAGATTGTAACCCGTGCCTCAGATAAAAGGAAATTGTACGATTCAGTGCGTTTATCCTTAACAACGAAAAGAGAAATATTTTCGGTCTTGAGCTATTCAATCAAAACATTCAAAGTTTTGTAGCTCAAGTCAATGGCTTTCGTATTCTTCAATACAAGATCCGTGTTTTAAAAGAAAAGGAAGGTACGAGTCAGTTGCACTGATTTAAGAAAAGTATAGAATTCTTTTTGTCTTAAGCAAAAATTTCTTCAAAAATTTTCAAAGGTTTTCAGATCTTTCGAATTTTGCTCATCAATATGACTTGTGTACACATCAGTGCACAAATTAGTTTTCAAATAAAAGGAAAGTGTACACTTCACTGCGCTTTACCTTCAAAAGAAGAGAAATCTTCTTCTTTTCGAGAATACTTATCAAAATATTTTAAAAAGTTTGCTCAAAACTTGACTTCTATGTATCTTCTGCTTAGAACTCGGATCTCAAAGAAAGGAAAGTGTACATTTATGTACATTTATCCTCAGAACGGGAAGTTTACAACATCTTGGACTTGAGCTAATTCATTAAGATATTTAAAATTTTGTGCTTAAGTAAAAAATTTAAAATGTTGAACATAATTATTCAAAATTGTGTGTTCAACACTTCCTTTCTCACTAAATTTTTCAGTTTATATGCAAATTTTGAGGGGGAGCAAGAGAAAAATGTTCCAATAATAATAATCATGCGAATATAACCATTTTCTCCCATGTGCTTTCAAAATATCATATAGCTATTTACTCCATTTGGTACATAAACATATCACTTGGTATGCTATTTTTTTAGAAAGGTAAATTTTTATAAAAAATAAAGCCAAAAGGCAACTGTACAAAGAAGGCACAAAGAGAGAAAGTTAGAACACATCCCTAAACCTTCTCAAACCTTTAGCAGAAAGCAAAACAAGGCAATGGACATACCCCATTCTCAATAACAAAAAAACATACAGCAAGACCAATCAGTGTGCATTAGAACATCACCATATGCAAAAGCAAACAAGCAAATACATACGAAACCATGGAACAAAACCTGTCTCATTAAAAAACCTTTACAAGTAAAACCCTGAGGGAAAAGCTTGTAAGAGGAAAAAGAGTACAAGAGTAAAAGGCATAGCAGAAAGTTGTATTCATAGGAGCAGCAAGATAAATTCTGCAACCAATCACCATGTAGAACCAATACCTCATATGATTATTCCCTGTGACATCACCATTCTACCAACTAATACTACACCAGCTAACCATAATAAACCATTGTCCATTAAAGCGATCACTACTTCTTGTACAATCTTAACTTAGGATAAATTCTAAATAAACAATAACCTATCCAATCTTTCTAACCAAAATCTCTTTATTACCCTCATAAGTAATCCAAAAATGATGATCACCAGAATTGACTAATGGAACAGTAATCACTTAACTGAACCAAATCCAAATACTAAAATCAACATAGAATACTAGCATAAACATAAGAAACCACAGATCCCTGATAGCAATCACTTCAACTTTACTAAAACTACCAAGAAACAGCAGCCCAAGGCTCAGGTCTTCCTCTAACGTGTATAACCCAAATTCCCCAAACCTATTAAATAGAAATCCCTTGCTGAAGACCAGCGCAGACTAACAATAAGACATAATCAAGCATGTTGGTAAACACCCTTACCAATATTGACATATACTAGCTTCCTAATGATTAAGGTAGTATCGTTATTGCATAGCGCAAACCTAACAACATTAGACCCTTCAAGGTAAATTGTCCTTATGGATATTCATATTATCAGAAGTTAACTCTTCTAGGATATCCTTATACTTACACATTCTATCAATTGGAACATTCCAAATCCTAGTGGCTTCAATCACATCAGGGGTAACCTTAAGATTTAAACCCATCAGTCTAGACCTAATAGACTCAAAAATGATCTTAAATAATTCCTCCTCAGATCTACCAGCATTCCCAAAGAGTCTAATGTTTCTTTCCTGCCATGTAAAATAAACAGAAGCCCTAAATACCAGCCTTTGGATCACACTCTAAATAGTATTCCTAGCCAGTATATTCACAATACTAGAAATAATTTAGGCCCATGAATTAGAAATATGATCAAGTTTGGACATACCTTTTAACCTTTCCCGCAGTCTCCTTGTAAAGTTGCAACTAAAAAACAGATGGCTCTGCGAATCCTTACATTGCTTGTAGAATGGACAACACATGTCTTGGATATTAAGCCACCTTGAAATTATGTCCTGAGTTTTGAGTCTCCCTTTGATAGCCATCCACAAAACAAAATAGTGTCTAAGCACACATTGCGTGAACCAAACATGGTTACACCAAATAACTTTTGCAGAGTCTTGTTTAATACCCTTCCAAACGTCATGCACACTAAAGTTCTTCTCTTTTCCTCTTTTATTAATCCAAACAACTTTTTCTTGCAGATTATCATAAAATTTAGGAACTTGAACTTGTGCAATCTCAACATACCTGTCACTCTACCCTCTAGGCCACCTCCACATCCCGTTACAAATCAACTCAGCAACCTTCACTTTCAAATTCATCCGATGCTGCATTAATAACTCCAAATTGACTAACTTACAAATAGACCCTTTCTTATACCATTTGTCAAACCAGAAATAACAATTACTTCCATTATCAATCTTTACTTGCACAAAATTACTAATCTTGTCCCTCAGGCTCAAAATTTGCTTCCAACTCCATGAGTAGTCAGACTTAGGTTGCACAGCCTAAATACTATCCTCTTTAAGCCACTGGTTTTTAACCCATTTAACCCAAATGGAGTTCTTGTTAATAACAATGTTCTACAAGTGTTTCGCCATAAGAGCTTCATTCCAGGATTGGAGGGATTTAAGTCCCAGGCCCCCTTTGGATTTTTGCATGAAAACCTCTTTCCAAGTAACACTATACTTACAGCTCTTCTTATTATCATTTCTCCATAAAAAAATTCTTCAAGAGTTTATCAACATCTTTACAAGTACCATGAGGCAAAATAAAAATGGAAGCGCAAAATGCATTAAGAGAGTTTAAAACTGAAGCAATCAGTTTGTAGGATCGTTTATTTCATAACACGGTGATGATTCTTATGATTGGGCTAGTTTCTAGAGAGAGAAACACATGAGAGAGAATATCTAGAGAGAGAAAATGTGTTTTCTATGAAAAGAGTA
>BQNB010073011.1:0-29367 GCA_026074375.1 Tanacetum coccineum
CTTTTAACCATTCCTTGTGCAAAGGTAATTGGTTGAGTGTTTGCTTATATAACATATATATATATATTATTGACGAATCAGTGACATGTCACCAAATGCTTCGAACTAACTCTGAACCTCTGGTTAGTACTAATCCAAGGGAACCCATGTTTTCTAGCTATGAATCTATTAATAAACATTTAGGTGACTCAGTCTATAAAGAACGACATAACTTCAACTGATTAAGGACACAAACTCATGCTATTCTTTCCCTACTTGGTAAATGATGCTGAAACACTTTATTGGACATTAAAGATTTACAAAAAAACAATACCTCTTTCACAAGGTCACTCAGAGCAGGGCACACCTAGACAGCCAACTGCAGTCCATACCAGGTAGGACTTCTTTTCTTTCAAGTGTCTACAAGTATCTAAAACAAACCTGCAAACGAATACAACAGAATTTTCAGGATAACTTTCATAATTATATATCATGAAGGTTAATAAACATGATATAGACCTGTATAGCATAAATTATGATTTGTACACAGCAGAACGATTCAAGTTGAAGTTTAAGCAAAAGAACGACCAATTATATATAAAATATCCAATTGACTGAACGTCAACACTTTTGCCTTCATCAAAACTATGATTGTAAAATAGTAATGAGATACCTGTTAATATCTGTCACATCAGACCCTAGACCACCTTTTCTTTTCTTGTTTTTCTCTTCTTCTTGTTCCTACATTTCTGATTTTTACTTTGCGGTTGTTGAGCTACTGGATCACCATCCACACTGCTGTTTTGTCCCAACTCACGTCGATGATTTTCCCCAGCTAATTCTCCTTCTTCTACATCAACCATATCAACATCATCCATATCTTTAACATTATCCACATCAAAAATGGAATCAAGCAAGCAATATTCTCCCTCTATGAATACAAAGAAGCTGCAAAAGATACGATAAAAGAATCTATCTATACATGTAATAAAAAGTAAGCTACAACGTCACATGATTGTCCCTTGGCCCAATGAAAACACTTAAAACGCCAGCAGTATTATTAATACTCTAGCAGTATTATTAATACTATAGCAGTATTAACAATACGCCAACAGTAATAACTCTGCTAATAAACCCAATTCCCATCTCCTTAGCAACAGCTTTAACCTGTAAAGTAAGACCAGCCATACGTGCAACTATCAATTTGACATGGTAAAGCACAGATGAATGTACAGAAGAAGGGAAAGTTTACATAAATGGTAAGCACAAGCTGTCTATACAAAGTTCAAGTAACAACAATAAGGTACAAACCTGGTAAAGATGTGAATTAACATTGCACAAGTTTGATGGAGTGTTTCAAGAGGAGCGCCACTAAGCTCAAACTGACCACCAGGTTCAAGAGATATACTTGTTTTTTCCAAAAACAGGAAAAAAATGTGAGTTATAATCTAAAATTAATAGACAAAACCAAAGGTCCAAGGTATTTCAAGACTCCGAAACACCATTGGGGGGGGGGGTGGGGGGGGGGGGGGTGGTGGGGGGGGGGGGGGGGGGGGGTGGGGGGGGGGGGTGGGGGGAGGGGGGGCGAGGTGAGGGGTGTGGGGGGGGGGGGGGGGGGGGTGGTGTGGGGGGGGGTGTTGTGGGTGTGGGTTTTCCGTGAACAATACAAAACCGCTTAGGTATGTTTCAGAACCCCTTATTATGTCTGATTTGAGATTATCAATTTTAGAAATTGTGTTGGCAACTGGAAGTCCAAAAAGTCAAGGCCTTTTTTCTAAACATTAAAACAACCAAATCAAATATACATTTCATAACCTGGACACTTACAAATAATATTCAAATAGGTTTAGTTTTTGTGCCAAAACAACTTTGGATATAAAACATATATTGCAAATTCTAAGTTCAAACCATGAACTTAAAACCCGGTATTACGTAGAACTTACATACACAAATAAAATAGAGATTCACAAATATGTTCGCTAGAACTACAAAATTAGATAAAAAGAAACTCGGTGTGAGTTGCTAGTTTCCACCACCCACATCAGGAAATCTTAACAGTTTCAACCATATCTAGCATTAGCTCAATGTCGTTTCTTTATAGATAAAAGATTAATTGATGATAACCCTAGCATTGACATCTAAGCAGCAATCGAAAAATCACCCACAGATAAACATTTGCTGTAGGTACTTACTTATTTATGCTACTTAAGACCAAAGTGGTTTGCCATTTTTTGTTTCACATCAGGTTCTTCCTCTAATATTTTCAACATCACAAGCCTTGATAGTGCCGCCCAAAAAGTGCTCCATGCCTGCAAAGACCGATGAGTATATATAAAAATTTGTGCCCAGAAAGCCCTTCACACCTCATGCATTTTGCGTGATCTGATAACATCCAAAACTTACATTTATACAGTTCATAAATCAGTTTATAAAGCCAAACAACTCGCATTTGACACAATCCTACTTTAACAAAGATCAAAACCAAAATCATTTAAAAAAGGGCATCTACTGATTTTTTTTTTTGATAAATAAATGTTTCTAACCTGAAACAATATAGATCTGCAAAAGGTGGGGGTTTTAATCAAATTTTTTTGTTTTTGTTCAAGCTAGTAAGTCTTTTTGTCTAGAAAAGCATAAGGTATTTCAAGAAGCTTATCCAAACACCCTCTAAGTGATATTCGCACATGCCTGCAATAACATATGTAACAACATAAGGAATGACACTAGAATTAAATTTACCTCATTTTTGATCCAATCATGTTGATGAAAATCAGGAAAAACGCCAATAAAAGCAACTTGGATCCTGCATTTGCCACCTTATACACCCTCGACTATGCAAACAACTTCCTGCAAATTGTTATATTAAATTATTAGTGTTGCTTTGTTAAAAGAAAAAGCCATATGAATGAAAATGAATTATACCTTTAGTTTACCCTTTCTACTGTGCACCAAACGCAACAGACTCATCAATGTGAGTTCTGTTAAACACTCTGTAACATATGTACCCTTTCGAAAACACCATCAGTGACTCAAATCATAGGTACCATTTCGAAAGCACCATCAATGACTCGAATCATTAGTAATAACAATACTAATTAGACATTTAATTGACATGGTACATATTCACAACATCCAAAAAGATAACGAGATGGGATGGTGAGGTGGAGCGGCGGTAGCTGTGGAGAGGGGGGTAAGGGTTCAGACTCAGAGGTAGATGGTGGCTTGATGATGAAGATGGTAGTGGATATGGTTATGGTGACAGGAGAGTTTGTGGAGAAGGGGGTTAGGGTTTTTTTTAGATTGAAAACTTTGGTTTGAATTGAGATGAAAATTAAAATTTTGAAGCCCGCCATTTACATTAGGTTTTGGCAAGCAAACACACACTAAACTTTAGACACACATATTAACTTACGTGACCATATGTATCGAATTTTGGTTACACTTAATCATGTATGTCTATGGTTTAGTGTGACCATATATGACATTTGGTCACACTATTCAAGTGTGTGACATATATTTGTCACTTTTAAATGTATATCGTGACTAATGCTTCAAACTTACTTTTCAGTTGTCACACGTTTCAAATTCATATGTGGCTAAATATTCAGTAAAAAATAATAGTCACTTTTAAATAATGTGTGACAAACTTGACTATATGATTTAGCCACGTATACAATTACTTCATGTGACCATATATGGATTTTGGTCACACTGTTCAATTGTGTGACATATATTTGTCACATATGTATATATATATAGTGTGACTAATGTTTCAAACTTATTTGTATCTGTCACACGTCCCAAATTATAAGTGACTAAATAATGAACAAAAAATTACCAGTTACCTCTAGTCACATAAATATTCAAATGTGTGACAATGAAATTCCGAAATGGTCACACAAAATGAGTTCAAGTGTGGCTGTTTATTTTATTCTGATACATTTAGTCACATAAATATCTGACCGTGTGGCCGTTAAAAAAATAGCATGTGTGACGAAATCCCAGATTTGTACTAGTGGTAAAGTTTATAAGAAGTGTGAGGACATGGAATTATGAAACGTTTGGTTCAGAAAAAGCCGTTTTTTTTGTAGCCATGGCTACACCGGAGGATATGAGGATAGACGCTGAGCATATTAGAATTGCTGATCAGTTTGTTGAAGTCCCGGGTTGTACTAATAATAACAATTATGCAAATGTGCAACTTATTGTAGAGGTAAGTAAGTTTTATATATAGATTTTACGCTCGCTATATCCAAACAACGCCTAAATCAAAATGAAACTTTATTTCTCTGTTACTTTGCCCATATTTGACTTTGAATGTCTAAAAGTATGATAAGGAGAAAAAGATTGGGTGCTAACATTACACATGCTTGAAAATCATTATGCTTATAAATTTAAATTTGGTGATTTCAGACTGCTGAAATAACACATGTTGATGCTGTTTGGCCTGGTTGGGGACATGCTTTTGAAATACCTGAACTACCTGATGCGTTAGAGGCTAAATGTATCATATTTATTGGGCCACCAACTACATCCATGGTGGCTCTTAGAGATAAAATCGGTTCTTCTTTAATTGCACAAGCGGCTGATGTACTAACACTTCCATAGAGTGGTTCTCATGTACTTTTTCTCAATGCTTCCATGGAATGCACCTATAAATATTCGTATTTATGACTTATTCTGTAAAAATCACATCTATTAGTTGAAAATTCCTGCGAATAGCTGTTTGGTCACAATCCCAGATGATGTATATTGACAAGCATGTGTGTATACAACGGAAGAAGCTGTTGCCAGTTGTCAAGTTGTTGGTTATCCTGCAATAATTAAGGCATCGTGAGGTAGAGGTGGCAAAGGCATAAGAAAGGTATGCTTCCTTACCTTTTTAAAACGTTTCCATTTTTAACTTTTGAGAGTCAATAAGTAAGAATAATCATTCCTCTGAATTGAAACTTTAGGTTCATAATGACAAAGAAGTCAAGGCACTTTTCAAGCAAGTTCAGGGATAATGATTATCATGTTGAAGCTAAAGATTTAATGCTAAAATGTTCGCGGTCTAAAGGAAATGAAGATGGGTCTTCGTGTACTAAAAACGGGTCTAATCTGTCTTTGCGTGAAGTTTGATTTCAAGGTAGTCAAAGGGTTAAGTTTTGTCAAGTATGTTTGGTCTTCATATTTTGTATTCCAAGTCAATAAGCATATTAAATTTTAGTCTTTAGAATTGTAAGAACTTGGTCAGTATATGAAGCTTTATGTTCATGAAATTAATATTAACCTGCATAAATACATGCGTATTTTGTGTTTAACGTGCTTCGGATTTTGAACAAAACAAAGACCGCCGCAACGAAAATGGAAAACCCCGCGCTCCGCCCCGCAACAGAGCGCATGTTGAAAACCTAGTATAACACCCTCATTTTTGACATATAGCAGTGGAAGCTAATATGGGGTATTATTTCATAGTACGATAGTCATAATCATAGAAAACGACTCAAAAGAGACGTTTTTGGAAAATTTAGTTATCATTCATTATTTCATCAGAGTTTTTACAAACGGAGGTCCCAAAATCTATATGAAAACATAAAGTTTGAATGATAACAGTCTAGCCATCTTCAAGTCCGTGCTACTCTGTGCCATAAGATGCTCAGTTACCTGAATAAAGCAATGCTAAAGAAAGTCAACACAAAGGTTGGGTGAAAATCTATAGGTATATGGTATAACAGTTTGAATACAAAGTTTGAATACAAGTTCAATAGTGGGTTACGTTGTTATACACCCATAAGTGTAATAATTGCAATGAGTACAATTATTATAGAAAACAGTATTATTGCCCTAAGCTCATGACACCGAGACCTTGAGATAATCAATAATCACAAGAAGTTGCCCCAACGGGTGCCTTTGCCAAACACCCGCATAGTGATTCAAATGAAGTGCGTTTGGTTACCAGAAAGTATAGGTACACCAACGGGGGAGTTCAGTCCCAAATAGATCTATTCACAGCATTCGCGCTTACTCCGAAAAGTAATTAACGGTTCATGATAGTGGGGTCTTAATGGCAAAAGTAAGGACTTAGGCAATAATGCATCAGGATAGCATACAGTTGGAAAAACACTTGCATTCATGGTTTATAGCATGTATCCCCCTCGCGGGTTTATGAAACATTTCAAAGATTTAAAATGCGAGGCTATGAACTCACCTTAACAGGGAAAATCTGATTGATGGCAAAAGTATATCAAGTGAAAGTAACAGCTACGTCACGCAACCTGGGGTAATATGTCAAGTCTTAGTGTGATGGTTTATGTTTCAAAACTTCATAAAGTTTAACGTATTACTTTGATTTATTAATTTATGGAAATATTGTATCACTGTTCGGGCTATCATAATCCAGAGGCCATGTAGTATCGTTTGAGGAGTCAGGGCACTTTAAATCGTAAACCCAGCAAACTCGTCAAAACAAATACCCAAATGGAACCCCTCACATGAAATTCCCTAGTAACGTGATACGATAAGATTTTAAGTTTCTTCAAAAGCTAGTCGATGATAAGTTACGTTAATTATATAACGTAATTGTTTTATAATGCGTCGATCGTTGATTAATAGCGATAAATGTATTGGGTTTTAATAAAATTGAGTTTTATAATATTAATATATATTTTTATAATTTATATAAAAATATTATATTTTATATTTTTAAGTTTGCAAAAATGGCAATATATACCCTCGATTTATAAACTTTTACAAGTTTAGTCCTTTATATATAAAGTATATATAATTTAAACCTTTAACTTTGAAACTTGGCAAGATAGGTCCTTATAGTTATAACTTTGGAATAATGACATTTTCAGCCCCTCTAGTTATAAATTTTAGAAAGTTACGATATATACCCCTATGCATGAAAATATTTGCAAATTAAGTCCAAAAAGCCATGCAAGCTTATTTTAGGGTTCCAAATGATATTTGCAGGTTATAGCTTATTAGAATAAGCAAAAATAAGATGTTCTAACGTAACAAAAGTTTAGAAAAAGGATTCGTTAGCTAGAAAATCAAAACGGGTCATTTTTAGGGTTTTAGTAAAAAACACATGGGTTTGAGGATTCAAGGCTTCAAACAAGAGTTTATATATGATCTTAAGAGTATTATGAACATTCTAAAACAGATTATGAGCTTATTGAACAAGATTATAAGCTTACTTGAGCTAAAATGGGTCGAAATGGGGTTTTTGGTTTCGTACGCCTAGTAACGACTTCAAGGGCTTTTTCCTCTTGGTTCTTGGCTTCAATTATGATCTTAGGGACCTTCTACTTCTTCCTTGGCTGAGCTAGAACTCCATTTGTGTTTGTGATGAAGATTTGAGGTGTGATTTGAAAGGGTTGCTTGGATTCAGCTTATATAGGGGTGAAAACCCTTGGTGCCCAAGTTTTCTTGGTGGCTAAGGGTCAAGGGCTGTAGATAGATGACTAAGGAAGGCTATAGATAATTCATAGAAGCTAGGAGAGTAGTTATGCAAGGTGGTGAGGGTGTATGTGTTTTCGGTTAGACAAGGGTGACAAAGCCAAACTTGGTGGCCAAGGGAGGTGATGGAGGTACTTGGTTGTTTGTTTGTGATATGGTAGTGATGTCATGGTGGTTCTAGGATGCTTGCTTGAGGTGCTTGTTTGATTAAATGGGTTAAAATGAAAGAAAAAGAAAAAAAAAAAAGGGTCCCCCCATAAGGACTGTGCATTATTTGTTGTGGACAGTTCATTTCAAAGATATGCCTTAGGAAAGTATAGTTTTGATTGAATAGGATAATACGTTCCCTGAGCACTCCAGTTTATTGCAGAGATTTAGACAGGACTACCCAGAGCGATAATGATCTGACTCTGATGATATATTGATTCCGATATCCAATTGATGAGTGTTACCGAAGAGTTTCCACCCAGATAGCATCTAGAGAGATTCAACTATATTCGAATCATGATAGTATGATAGAGGTCCATGGGTAGCATGAAGATCAGACAGGAGGCAATAGAGAGGATGGAGTACAGACAGGCATATTTCTGGGATAGGTACCAAGGTGTCTTTGAGCACATGGCAAGGATTTATAATTGTTCCCGTTACAGGGTCTACAACCCACCTGGTTATGCTCAGCCCCAATACGACCAATACTACCAGCAGTATTATCCACAACAACCACCACAGCAGCATCATGATGATGAAGAGGACGAGTAGTGTCGGATAACATAAGTTAGATATGTGATTGTGTGTGTTTGGACACACATGTTTCAAAAACAATATTATTATTATTATTATTATGTGTAAATGCCTACGTTTGCATTAAAAACATAAATTTAATACTTATTAATTCATTGAAAATTATTATCCATGCATAGTTTTGGAATAAGTGTATTTGAAATAGAAAATGAGAGGTGAAAAGACGAACGCAAACAAGAGTTTTGAAGGATACACAATGCAAAAAGCATATTTCACTTTCCCTATTTATCTTTTCTCTATAATCTTTCGCATTAGGGGCAATGCTCATATTAAGTATGGGGTAGATAACCTGGAAAAGTGAAAAAATTTAAAACCATAATATAAAATTTTATGATCATAAGCAATCTGACTCGAGATGGATAACGTTACTAGCATATTATGCCACCAATTAAAGATGAGGGTATAACCCTTCGACTTTATAGATTCGGGTAACCATCTGATACCAAGATAATTGAGCGTTTAGCCTGTCGTGGTTAGGGTTTGATTGCAACGATATATGTCTATTCCGTCGTTACGGGTTTGTAATTTGATGTCATTGTCGCTTTTTCGCGTGACATTGGGTATCGGTAGAGTTTTGAAAATTTTGAGTGTGCCGATGATTTGTAAAATTCTAGAACTTGTGCTTGAAATCTTTTCGAGACCGTAGTAAGATCACGTTTGCGTGATATAAAACATTTTTCTGATTAAGAGGTATTATTAAAATGGAAAATATAAATGAATTACTTTGTTGAAAAACTTTATAATTAAATCAATAATGAAATTTTATCCGTAAAAGTGTTTCGCGTATCTGCAGTGTGTTTACTTTATCATAAGTATGGGAGGAAAGCAAGTTCCCCCAAAATCCCCAAGAATGTTCAAAAAAAGTATGAATATCTGAATATCACCAAAAAGAAGAAGTTCGCCAGGAATAACTTATAAAATGAATGGTTATTAATAATAAAACTCTTTTCGACAAACCAACCCAAAACTTACTAGTATTTAACCTCTTTCTGAATATAAGTTAGGTGCTTACTCCATGTCGAGGATGTTTATTTCTATTAGCAAGGCTTATGGTAATGTTTGTACAATTCATGACTATCTGCGTTGGAGTTACTCTCTTTTATTACTTCCTTTCACTAAAATTGAGCGTGAGTGGAAAATAAAATCTTATATGAAATTTTGGAGTTGCTTTGCGGGACGCTTTATCTATGCTTAGATTCTAAACTATACAGCAAAATTCTTTCGGCATTGATTGCTTTGAAGGCAAGCAATAGCTAAAGTATGGGGGGATTTATAACGCTCCAAATATATATTAAATATCCCTTAGAAATGCGAGAAATATATGTACTAACGCAAATAAATAATGCAACGAAATGGATCTTTGTTATTTAAATATTGTAGTTACAGGACTAAGAAGTGGAAGACATGACTTAACGTGCAAAAATTAGTTACTTTACAACTAACATCGCTAAAGAGGACTAGAAAGGGACGTGCCTGTTTATAAATGGCACAAGAGGCGCCGTTTTATTACCAAGTGCCGCGCACTTTGTCAGCGTGTTTAATGTAAAAGCATTTATTATGGATGTTACGCACTTTTATCCAATTGTGGTGCACTTTCTGGGTCATTTAACTAAAAAAACATAAATGGGTGCAACTTTTGAGTTCCTAATCATCACTATAAAATGGATCATGATTTGTAGGAGAAAAAAACACTCACAACAACAACCAATCATTTCAATAAACATTTTCCAATCATTCTCCAAGAATTTAAGTAAGTTTAGAAGATTTGAAGGGTAAAACCATCATCCTTCATCTTTTCGTGTAAAAGAGCAAGTTGAAGTTCTTTTATTTCCAGAAGTAGAGGTGCTAGACATCAGTTATATCTTGTCTAAAAGAATTGTTAGATTGGATCTATTTTTCTTAAATTTGGTAAAGAAACAATGTTTTTCATCTTTTTATAAAATGAATTTTAGATCAATCTTAACTTGTTAAATGTAATGTTACAATGATAGTTTAGTAGTTTAATCAATTTGTTTAGGAACTAAAAAATATTATTGATCAAACTTGATCTTATATATGAAATTTAAATGTGAAGACTATGAAGCTTTGATGTGTCGTGTACATGGATCCTAAAACATCGTTGTGATCACCAATTCATTACGTGATATAGTGTCGAAAGACTCCCGATTAAATAGTTGAATTTCCAAGTTGTTGTCTATGACAACTAGACCAAGCCTTTGTGAGGATTGGCTAAGAAACGAACAATAACCCAAGTCAACAAAAAGGTTTAAACGCTAATCCACAAGACTATACGTACTTGGTTTAGCAAGATTATTTACTCAACATCAAACACGGATCACATTTAAAGCATTTACATGATTAAACTAAAGGCCGAAAGGGTTTTTCCATTATGAAGAATAGGCGACTTTTTAAGCAACTAAACATCTTAAATTGATTATTACTTACATCCGTGAAATCATTCATCTACTTAAGTTTATCTATAATATTTCTTGTTTCTTAACCAAACATGCCTTTTAATAGAATTAGACTATTATCTTTAGACACGTGACAATCTACAAGATAATATTTTTTTCGTAATATTATTGACTTTATCTTAGAATTGCCAATCTCCTATGGAACGACATGACTTACCTACAATACTATATTACAAACGGGTTCTAATACTTTTACCCGTGTATTCCAAAATAAATATTCTGTATTTTTTAGTCATATAAATTTAAAGCTTTTGAAACACATCAAACACCCAGTTCAGGACTCGTTCCAAACCCTTCTCCTTCAGCACCGTTTGTACCACCATCAAGACATAAATGGGATCTTGTGTTTCAACCCATGTTTGATGAGTTCTTCTCTCCTCCAGCAAGTGTTGCCTCACCAGTTCCTGTACCGGTTCACCTTCCGCAACAACTGTTGATCAAGATGCACCCTCACCAAGTAACTCATAAACCACTTCACAATCACAATCCTAAACAATTCCTCTCTGTACTGAAGAAGAGTTACATGATCTTGAGGTTGCACATATGAGTAACGATCCTTATTTTGGCATTCCAATTCCAGAAACTCTTTTTGAAGAATCCTCATCATCGGATGTTATCTATACTACTATGCACTCAGATGCTCCAATCTCAGAACACCTTAGTAAATGGACAAAAGATCATCCGTTACAAAACATAATTGGTGACCCTTCCAAACCCATTTCCACAAAACTCCAACTACACGAACAAGCCCTGTTCTGCTACTATGATGCCTTCCTAACTTCAGTTGAACCTAAGACATACAAATATACACTAACTCAGTCATGTTGGATTGAGGCAATGCAAGAAAAGCTACATGAATTCGAACGTCTTAAAGTCTCGAACCATCCACGTCAGATAAAGTGATGGTTATTACTTTAAAATGGATATATAAGGTCAAATTGGATGAATTGGGGGGAATCTTGAAGAACAAGGCAAGATTGGTAGCGCATGGATAACGTCAGGAAGAGGGAATTGATTTCGAAGAATCCTTTGCTCCCGTGGCTAGACTAGAAGTTGTTCGGATATTTCTTGCGTTTACTGCTCATATGAATATGATCGTCTACCAGATGGATGTAAAGACGGCATTTTTAAATGGTATTTTGGGTGAATAATTCTACGTTACCAATAAGAACGGAATTGTGTATCCAACAATCCTAATCACGTTACACACCGAAGAAAGCTCTATAGAGGGTTAATACAAGCTCTACCGCAAGGTAATGATCTATTAGTCATCATATCTGCAAACACGCAAGATTTTTTAAAAGTCACATTAGATCCCATATTTTCTTTCACGAAAAGGCAAAGATAATCCTCTGGTACAAATCTATTTAAACGATATAATTTTTGCTTCTACACTACTGAACTATGGTGATAGTTATCTGAGATAATGTGTTTCCAAATACAAGATGTCAATGATTACAAATATCATTTTTTTCTAGGACAACAAATTTCATAGAGTCCCAGAGGCATTCAGTTAAACCAAACAAAATATGCTCTAGATCACTTAATGGAAATACGGAATGAAATCTTTTGACCCAGTAGATACTCAAATGGTAGAGAAATCTAAACTGGATAAAGGAATACACAAGGGAGAAGCCTTGAATCCTACGCATTATCATGGCGTGGTTGGGCACCCCTAGTTATCTAACATCCATTAGACCATACTGGTATAAGCCTGTCTCTATGTGTGCTCGATTTCAGTCTCGTCCTACTGAAAAGCACTACATGCTGTGAAAAAGTAATCTTTTGATATCAAAGAGGAACCGCCAAATCGGGGACTAAGGAATTAAAAAGGATACTGCTATTTCTCTAATAGCTCATGCAGATGCTCGATCACGCGGTTATGTCAGATACAAGACGTAAACATATGGAAGTATTCAATTATTGGGAGACCAACTTTTGCGGTCATCAAAAGCAGAAAAGCATTGCAATAACCAGTAAGGAACTAAATATATTAGCCTTATCCGCTGTTGTTGCTCAAGTCCTATGGATGATATTCACAACTTCCCGACTATGTGCCTTGGATACACTAAAATTCCCGAATTTACTGTTATAACATAAAAGCGCTATTGCATTGTGTCTGAACAATGTTTTCAACAATCTTCGTCAAAGCATAACGACAACGATAACACTATATTAAAGATCAATTAGATGGTGAATTCGCGAGCTTTATACTTTGTCAGTACGAAATATGAGTTTTGGCAGGAACATCTTCACCAAGGCTCTATGTCGAGAAAGAATTGAATTCCTTATCGACAAGCTGAGGATGAGAAGTTTTACTCCTGAGACTCTGAAAGAACTTGCAGATTAATCTGAATAATATAGGTGATACCTATTCATATAATCCTAGAAAAAATGTATAAAAAAATCAAAAAAACTCAAAAGATAATTCACTTCATAAAATAAATTTTTTATAAAAACAAAATACAAAATTAAAAGAAAATCAGATAAATATAAAAATATGGATCTTTGGCATGTCTTCTGAAAATCGATAACATTTACGGCCTTAGAAATATCAATATAATAATGAAGGCGAGCGTAAATGAAAGTTCGAAGTAGAAGTTCAAAAGCTTTTAAAACAAGCCAAAATGCTTGCAATTAATTCCGATAGCAACCCGGTCATCACAAAAATACAATTCATTTTAAAAAGAAAACTGACCTCTCAACATAGGAATATTATACTCGGGTGGGGCATGGTCTACTTTATGACCATGCAAAGGCTTGTGCTTACTTTGCAGCATAACCCGTGCTTTCTTTATCCATAAGTGTACGTGTCAGTGCGCTTATGTGTCAAAAAAAGAGAAAAGCCTATTTTTCAAGGTGTATGATATTATCAAAAATAAAAATAATCACTCTGTAATTCATCAAAAATGAATTTTTAAGGCAATTTGATCACTCAAACAACAAAAAACTAGACTACAAGCTCTTTAAATAGAACACGTGTCATTTTTTGTGGAGAGTAAAAATTCAAATTTCTTCTTCAAAAAGACATCAAGATTAAATATAAAAGGTGTTTTTTTTAACCAATAACGATTTAACAATAACAAGGAGATTAATTAAATTTTAGCTGTTTGTGGCCTTAAAATGTTATGTGTTTAGTGCTTTTAGTGTAAAAAAGCGATAATAATAAGTAGTTAAGCATTGTAGTAGAAACTTTAGGGACCAATTGTGCCTTTAGTGAAACTAAGTATGCATTACTAATCTTATTTAAGAAAAATAGAAAGTGGTATGAGTTCAGGGGGCATTTGTGTCAAAAGTTTAAACTTTTAACACAAACACCCTTTCCCCTCTTTTCTCTCGTCACATTAACACTCATACATACACACAACTTTTATAAAATTCTTTCCCTTCACCTTTAACAAATCGTCACCTCTAAGAACTCAAGATTCAGATCATATCAAGCTTTGAGGTACATTATGAACATGTTTCCCACACTATAATCATCATATCCTCCAAATTGAATTAGGTATTGCTCTATATATGTGCTCCAAAAACCTTTAGATTTAGGTCCTAGTGGTTAGTGAAAATCAAAAGGTGACCAATCTAAATTAGTGATGGTGTTGGATGCTAAAGGGGTGTATAATCTCACTAAAGGAAATTAAATGAGGTAACACAGTGTATTGTTTTTGCTTGATTCTTGTTTCGTTACATCGGGAATATTGGTAGGAATATGAAAATTGGTATTGTAAATATGGTTAATAAGTTTAATTAATGCCTATTTTGAAACACTTGTATGAGAAAAAACAAGTCTTGGTATGTAGAAATTGTGTTCTTGACTAAACAAGTGACATTTACTCGTTCGTTAGCTTAAAATGAAGAATAATTATATGGATGATTCATGTTATAATTCTATGATAGATTTCATAATATGTTAATGTCAACATGTTTGTGTTGAACTAATTGCCTAAAATTTGAAGTTTTGTAAAAATCAAAATCTATAGACATCGATTTACATGAACTATAGACGGCGATTTATACTCACATTCATTGACGACGATTTATACAACCCTTCACTAGACGCGATTTATTACATGAAATTATATACGGAGATTTATACATTGCTACAAGACTGCGGCGATTTATACGTCCTTTTTATGGCGATTTATACCTACAAATTATAGACGTCTATTTATGATCTAAGTTATAGACGTTGAATTATACAATGGACTTATATGGCAATTTAACCCTAATCTGTAGGCTTCGATTTATACCTATTTTAGGTTGATTTGATACATGAGTTATGAAAATTGATTTATTCCTAAATGCTTAAAACTTTGATAACTCAACTTTAGTTAAATCTTAATTGTATCTCATGTGAATTACTAAATTAACTGTGTTTGGCCTATAGTTAGTTTATTGACTTTTAAGTTGACCTTCTGATTATTGTCTTTTGTCCTGTACTTTGATTGAATGCCTGATAATATGTGGTTAAATCTGCCTAGTTAATGTCTATGAATTACTTTACATATGAACTGTATTGGTACATTCTTAGCAGAAACATGAATCCTATTGCAACTCAACAAGCTAATCTCGACAATACTTTGGTCCCATCTAAGAAAAGACTAAAGATTGAAAGATGCAATTCTAGAATTGCGTTAAGCAAGCCACAAAAGGAAGAAACATGTCAAGTTACATTGGAAGCTCTCAAGCTATCTCGTTGCTATCCCGCATTTATGATCACTGCTGAAGTCCCTCAAATCTATATGCATCAATTTTGGAACACCATCACAAAGATCAAAGATACAGATGCATACAGCTTCAAGTTGGACAAGAAGAAATGTCGAGTTGATACTGAAGTCTTTTGTGAAATTCTCCAGATATGTCCCAGAATTCTCAACCAAGACTTTATTGCACCACCTTCAGAAGAAGATTTGGTTACATTCATTCAGGAACTTGGCTATTCTGGCAGATGTAATATGTTATCTGCAATTCACATTGATCAAATGCACCAGCCTTGGAGAACATATGTTGCGATAATCAATAGGTGCATCTCTGGGAAAACAACAGGACTTTATAGACTCAGGGAGTCACGAGCTCAAATCTTGTGGGGTATGTACAATAAGAAGAATGTTGACTATATTATTACTAGTTTAAAAGCTCTTAATGAAGGTTATTCTAGCAAGAACTATGTTAGGAAATTTCTTAGGGCTCTACATCCTAAATGGATAGCAAAAGTCATGGCAATTGAAGAGCCGAAAGACTTAACATCACTATCTCTTGATGAGCTCATTGGAAACCTCAAAGTCCATGAGATGCTCATCAAGAAAGACTCCAAAATAGTCAAAGCTAAAGGAGATCTCTAGCTTTAAAGGCTAAAAAGGAATCTAGTGATGAAGAATGTTTGACTTTTGGAAGTGAAGATGAAGAGTATGCCATGGCGGTAAGAGATTTCAAGAAGTTCTTCAAAAGAAGAGGACGATTTGTTAGACAACCAAGGAACGATAAAAAGACCTTTTAAAGAAGCCGAGATGACAAAAATGGAAAGGGTGAAATAAAATGCTTTAGATGCGATGATCCAAATCATCTTATTGGAGAATGTCTAAAGCCATCGAGAGACAAGAACCAAAAAGCATTCGTTGGAGGTTCTTGGAGCGATAGCGGTGAAGAAGATGATGAGAAGGTCAATGACGAAGCATGTCTAGTAGCTCAAGCACCAAATGAGGTATGTTCCGAATCCTCTTACTTTAGTGATGAAAATTCATCAATAGATGATTTAGCTCTAGATAATGAATATGATAAACTATGCAAAATGAGCTTAAAGATAATTACTAAAAACAAAAGATTAAAAACCACTAGAAATAGCTTAGAAAAGGAAATTAAAGAGTTAAAGGATAAATTGTCCACACTCAAGAAAAACAAAGGATCTGATCTCGAATGCACAATTTGCCAATCTCTCAAAATTGAGAACGGAAAACTTAAAGAAGAAGCTCTTAAACTAACCAAGTTTGAAAAGAGCACACATTGCTTGAATGAAATGTTAAGTAATCAAAAATCCTCCGGTGATAAATTAGGTTTAGGGTTTAATTCATTTGAAGCATCATCTAGTGGAACTAAGGAAATAAAATTTGTAAAAGCTTAGAAAAAGGCGTCCTCTGATGGAGGTCCCATAAATATGGACGGCCCCCAAAGTGAACAGGCAGCCCCCAAAATAATTATGGGACCGCCACCAGCTACGCCTGGATCTGAGAAAAGTGTATCTTTTCAAAAATCTATTTTAGGTCCTAGACCAAAACACCTAATTGTAAATAAAGTCAAAGTTCTCGTTGCTAGAGATAATATAGTTAAAAAAATTTACAAACCATTGTCAAAAGCTGGAGTTGGATTTTCAAAACCAAACTTTAGATCAAAAACTCCACCAGCTAGAAGAGTCAATACAAATTATCCTCGTGCTAAAACACCGTAACCAAAAGGAACGTTGGTCAACAAAACTAACCTCATGGCTTTCCCGTAACTTGGAACAATTTTCCTCGTCAAAGTTATATGCCATGGGAAATGTGTCTTCCATTTCCACATCCCAACCAATTGCTTCAAATGCAAGGGATGTTTAGCACTAACAAATTTGGACCCATGAGATATTAGGGACCAAATGTTTGAGTCATTGTCTTATATAAATAGATATGCCTTGGAGTCGACTTGGAACCCGATGAATGGATTAAAGATAGCGGATGCTCTAAACATATGGCGGGTAACCGAAAACTCTTCTCCACTTACAAGGCGTATAATGGAGGTAACATCTTTTTTAGTAGTAATCTTCGCGGTAACATCATTGGCAAATGTACAATTTCTAATGACCCTCTCAAAATAGATAATGTAGAACATGTTGATAACTTAGGATTTAACTTGCTAAGTATAGGACAAATATGTGATAATAAGTGTAGAGTAACTTTCTCTTAACATGATAGTGAAATTACTAAGGACGGTAAAGTCATAGGTATAGGTATTAGGAAGAAAGGCTTATATGTGATGAAATTAGGAAATAAGCCAAAAGACAAAATTTGTCTTGCAACGATTGATGAAAATTCCACTCTGTGGCATAGGAGATTAGGTCACGCTAATATGCATCTCATTCAATCGTTAGCATCTAAGGAACTAGTTAGAAACCTACCTAAGCTTAAGTTTGATCAACATTTTTGTGATGCTTGCAAAATTGGAAAACCAGCTCACGCTAGTCACAAAGCTAAGAATATAGTCTCAACGACTAGATGCTTAGAACTCCTCCACATGGATCTTTTCGGTCCATCCGCCGTACGGAGTTATGGAGGAAATCGCTACACCTTAGTCATAGTAGATGACTACTCTAGGTATACTTAGACTAGACTCCTTAAGGACAAAACCAAAGCCTTCGATCAATTCAAAATATTTAGTAAGAAAGTTCAAAACCAATTAGGATGTACTATAGTGTCAATAAGAACTGACCATGGTAGGGAATTTGATAATGAGGTGTAATTTGGAGAATTCTGTAATGCCAACGGTATTACACATAACTTCTTGGCTCCATGCACACCTCAATCAAATGGCGTGGTTGAAAGGAAAAATAGGACACTACAAGAAATAAGTAGAACTATGTTAAATGAGCAATCATTACCACAAAAGTTTTGGTGCAATGCCGTATATACTTCAACATACATTCTCAGCCGAATCCTAATTAGAGTCATATAGAAAAAACACCTTATGAACTCTTGAGAGGTAGGAAACTTACTCTTGACTATTTTAGAGTGTTTGGAAGCAAGTGCTTCATATTAAACACCAAAGACTACCTTACCAAGTTTGACCCAAAGTCATACGAAGGTGTCTTTTTAGGTTACTCCCAAAATAGTAAAGCCTACATCATCCTTAATAAACACACTAGGAAAATCGAAGAATCACTCAACGTGACATTCGATGAAACTCCTCCACCCTCTAAGACATCACCCTTGGTGGATGATGACTTAGATGAAGAAGAAGCTATTAGGGCAACCGAAAAGAAAAACCTAGAAAATGTTGTTGAGGATGAAACACTAGAAATTGACGAAATAGTCAATATTAAGGAATCTAGGAACCATCCTTTAGAAAATGTCATAGGAAACCTTAACCAAAGAACCCTTAGGTCACAAGCCCAAAACCAAAGTAACTTCTTTTGTTTTATATCAACTATAGAACCTAAGAACGTGAATGAGGCTTTAGGAGATGAAAGTTGGATAGTCGCTATGCAAGAAGAATTAAATCAATTCATTGCTAACGACGTTTAGGAGTTAGTTCCACAACCTAAGAATATGACAATCATAGGAACTAAGTGGGTGTTTAGAAATAAATTAGACGAGAACGGTGTTGTTTCTCGAAATAAGGCTAGGTTAGTTGCTCAAGGTTACAACCAACAAGAGGGCATCGATTATGATGAAACTTATGCCCCGGTTGCTAGACTTGAGTCTATTAGAATATTATTAGCCTATGCTTGTGCCTTAGATTTTAAACTATTCCAAATGGATGTAAAAAGTGTATTCCTGAACGGTTTTATCAATGAGGAGGTATACGTAGCACAACCTCCGGGATTTATTGATTTTGAAAAACCAGATCATGTTTATAAATTAAAGAAAGATTTGTATGGTATTAAACAAGCACCCAAAGATTGGTATGATAGATTAAAAGCTTTCCTTATTAAACATGAATATAAAATGGGAATGGTAGATAACACTCTTTTTACTAAGAAGAAAAGCTCAAATCTCATCATTGTTCAAATATATGTCGATGACATTATATTCAGATCAACTTGTCAAGACATGTGTGATGAATTTGCCAAAATCATGCATGACGAGTTCGAGATGAGCATGATGGGTGAACTTAACTTCTTCCTTGGATTACAAATAAAACAAATGGAAGATGGTATTTTCTTTAATTAATCTAAGTATATTAAAGAAATGGTTAAGAAATTTGGTCTAGAAGAGTCTAAACTGATGAAAACCCCCATGTCCTCCGATACTAAACTCACAAAAGATGAAGAGTGTGAATCGGTAGATAGTACCAAGTATCGAGGCATAATAGGTAGTTTATTATACCTATCAACAAGTAGGCCCGATATCATGTTTAGTGTCGGCCTCTGTGCCCGCTTCCAAGTGGCTCCCAAAACCTCTCATCTTGAAGCGGTTAAGGGAATCTTCCGATACATTAAAGGCACGACGCACTTAGGATTATGGTATCCTAAAGGGACCAGCATAGAAACCGTAGTATATGCCGACTCTGATCATGCGGGAGATTATGTGGACCGAAAGAGCACTAGCGGTATTTGTACATTCGTGGGATGTTGTTTAACATCTTAGTTCTCGATGAAACGAACCGCTCTTGCTATATCCACTACCGAAGCCGAATACGTAAGCGCCAGAAAGGCATGTCAACAAGCACTATGGATGAAACAAGCTCTCATCGACTACGACGTACGACTCGACGACGTTCCCATCATGTGCGACAATAAAGGCACGATTGACCTTAGCAAAAACCCGGTGCAATATTCTTGTACCAAACACATCGAAATACACCACCACTTTCTTCGTGATAATGTCCAGAAAGGACATATCTTAATCGAAAAAGTGCCGTCCGTCGACAACATCGCCGATATTCTTACAAAACCCCTTAAACATGAATCGTTTAACTATCTACGTCTTTGTTTAGGAATGATGGAACACATTTCATAAATGAACTTAGTCTGCTTCTCTTTCTTCTGTCTCAATTCTAGTCCGTGTTCCATTCCGTGTCGTGACAACTTAAATACTTAAGCATATTTAATTCGCGAAATGCAAATTAAAATGTCACTCCTCTTCGTAAAATTCAAAAACCCTTAACTGAGGGCGGCCCCCATATAAGCGGCCCACAATATATTTGGGACTGCCGGTAAATATGGGACCGCCACCAGCAAGTCACAAAATGGGACACTTAAACAAAAAATTCTCAAAACAGAAAAACAAACACCCCCTTACCTGCTGCCATTGACGATCAAATCAACCATCTAAACATCAATTGAAGATCAAATCAACACTAATAATCAATCCTAATATCACAAAGATCATCAATTGTAAGTCATTTCATCTATTTTCTTTCAATTTGAGTCTAGGGTTCATGATGAACACCAAAAATTAAAATTAGGGATTTTCGATTTTTCTTTCAATTTTGTACAATTAAGTATGTACTAGGATACAATGTATAACTATATAGCTTCCCGTATATATAAAGATTTGCATACACTAGTGAATTTTGTTGAAACATTGAATTTCGAACCAAAAATCAATTTTATTTTCAAATCACTCACGTTAGGAACATAATAAAATTGTTGTTATGCATTGTTAATCCAACCCAAAAACGTTTTCAAACACATGCATAATGATCTCATGAACAAATTTCGAGATACATAATTCATATGTATTTTTTGACTTGTTTGGATGAGCAAAATCAAATTAAGGAGCGTTTGGGTTAACTCTTAGGATTTTATATTTAGGTCGAGTTAATCGTTACTCCACATTTGTTACATTTAGGCATACACTATAAACATTACTCATGACATATTACATGTGAAAAGTAATAAAATGTGATTTCATTTTCTTCTAGGAAATCATGCCTCGCAAATCTTCTAAAGATTACAAAAATACAAGACACTATATCCCTAAAATTTCACATGAATTCCATTCTCCAATAAAAGAAAAACTAAGAAACCTTGAAGAACGTTACATTCATGAGGGTCGGGTGGTTTTTGATAACTTTACGGATCTAAACTATGTTCGGTCTTTGTTTCATTTTGTCGAATTTGAGTGTCTTCTTGAAATCAATGAACAAGTATGTTCTTGTTTTATTCTTGAGTTTTACAGTCAGTATCGTTTAAGTTATTCTGACGAATGTCAAATGTTTGTCGAGTTTGTGATTCAAAATCAACTCTTCTCCTACTCTCTTGAAAATTTTGCTCAAATTCTTGACATTCCCTGTGAAGGAGCGTGTGTCTTTACCGATAGGTGGAGACTTGATGAGTTGGCATATGGTATCCCTTCGGATGGTCCATATCAAACCAACCCTCCTTCCATCGAGGACATCATTTCGTCTATTCGAATTGATCAAGAAGGTCAAGTCTGTCGCATCCGTCATTAGGAGGAGATTGATGTTCATGATTATCAAATTATCACTCGTAAGATCATACCAACTTTGAAACCTTTAGAGGAAATCATATGGGAAAACGTCTTTTGTCTGGGGGTAATTGGGATCATGTTCCAGCGTGTCTTTGTTTTATGCTTTACTGTGTCGTACACTATGAAAGATTCAATCTTGCCTATTACATGGCAAAACGAATGGAGTGGGTCAATAAGCAAGCTAGGTTAATTCTACCCTATGGTATGCTATTAACCCGTTTGTTTACATTCATCATGAATGAATATCCCGAGTTGAATAACGAGTCCTATGTCTTGTACGATCGTGTCATGACTCCTCTTACTGCTCAACTAGAGTAAAATCCAAGAAGGGATCATGGCACGAGAAGAGGTCGTTATTTCACTTCTTTGTCTTTCGCCTTCGATCAACCATCCTCATCTCATCTCAATGATGATGATGACGATGGGAATGACGAAGGGACCTCGCGTACAAGCACTCCTTCCCCAATTTGTTATGTCAATTCCTTAACCAATCAAGTTCCTCAAGTTTTTCAAAACCCACCTAACATTGACCTTCACCTTGAACCATTTTACACCCGCCAAACCGAAATCATCAACCGTCAAGTACAATTACGAGATGAGCATCGTGGTGGAGTAAGGTCAATCAGAAAAAGTCTTAGAAGGTTGTGGAGAAACATGAAGAAGTGAGCAATGAGGGAAATTGCTTTATGACATTATTATCTATATTATTTACTAATCTATTATGATTAGGTGTTTAAACTTATGCTACTTATTAGTAACTTAGTACTTAGTATGGGCAACTTAGCTTGCCATGGATGATCTTTCGATTTTATCATCCTAAACCAATGCTTGCATGCACCTTGATAGACTTTTGCTATATATATGATATTATGCATGCTTATCTTTTGATCAAATTTGCCTACATATGCTTCCCTCATAGAACTCAAGATAATTGATATTGTGAGGTTAGATAATGAGTATTAGATGATTCATGATGAAATAGAATTGACTCAAAAAGGGAAATTTAGAAGAAAAAAAATTATCAGGAAATTCTGGAAAAAGTTTTCTATCTCCAAAAAATGCCCCCCTAAAATACTGGGCGGCACCCGCCCTAATGATATATGGGGACCGCCAGTAAATTAAGGGACCAGCCATCAAGGTCACGGATTTCTTCTACAAGTGACCTTCTGAATATCTCTGCAGTTGACACTATCCATTCTAGGACACAGCTATAATTTCTGCATTTTGACAAACACCTTTTGAAATCTAAATCTTCAAACCCCATGCCTTACTTCTTCAATCCATTTCTTCCACCTTAAATCATGAACTGCAATCTCTTCTATCATCATCTTCATCACTTTATTCCTATCATAATCTCCACCAATGTGGGAGGGGGTGGTGTTGTGTGGTGGGGTGGAGGGGGGGGGGGGGGGGGGGGGGGGGGGGGGGGGGGGGGGGGGGGGGTGGGGGGGGGGGGGGGGGGGGGGGGGGGGGGGGGGGGGGGGGGGGGGGGGGGGGGGGGTGGGGGTGGGGGGGGGGGGGTTGTGTTGGAGGTGTGGGGTGTTATGATGATAGTGTTTTTTGTTGTAGATTTATTATCTAGAGGTATATGAATTGGTAGGTTTGATTTTCTGAAGTGTACAGGATTACATCTCAGGGGAGATGTGTAGTCTTGCTTCCTCGTCTAATCCTTCTAAGAAAAATCAAACTCACCATAAGCCATCCTAGCTTTATAATTTATTTAGTCAACATTTCTAGTGGATGAAGATATCACCACTACACCTTTCTCTTACAACTACTCTCCTCATCTCCAACTTCCCAAAGGCACCATCAAAAACCACATCCACTAATCAAACATCATCAAGTCAAGAAAATACATCTTCTTCATTTCACTCAAAACTTTAAATTTCACCACCATCTTTACATGAACCAACTTCTCATCATCACTTAAACCCCTTGCTGAGCAACATTTTTAGATTTCCTCCTAGACCTCCTAAATCCTAATCCCCCCCACCACTTCAAAGTTATCCTTCCTTGGATATCACACTTTCTTTGTCCCCAATCACTCCTTTTGATCATATTCATGACACTCAATCACCACCATCTCAACCACAACCTCAACCACCTATCATGGTCATCCCTTTTTCTACACTTATCATGACTATCAAGGGTCAACTTGCATTTGTTGTTCTTCAACCAAACCATTTCTTTACCCTAAGAGATGAGATGAATATCATTTTGCCATCTTGAAATATCATCTTACTACCTGCAATCACTTCCATACTTTCACCACCACCTTAAAAATATCAAATGTTTTTCATATACGTGAAACCCACCTTTTGATTAAAAAATCATTCTCTATGCATCATGAAATCATTAAAGACTTAGGTAGTATTTGTTCTCTTTAATCTGTATTAGTTTCTAGTTTTAATCTCTGAATTGTATTTAATTGAATGTGCATATTTATGATTTTTTTTTTGTTGGTTGGGAATGAAACTCTTGTTTGGTTTTAATTTAAATACAATGTGATACTTGAAAAATATTTGCTTGTACTAGTACTTCTAACTATTTGTTTTTGTATCTAAACAATTATCGTAAGATCGATCCCTTGGTGCCCCGAACAAGGGGAGCATACATCAAGGGGGAGTCTTGATATCGTCGATTTCTTTCTTCCTTCAACAACTCGACGATCATTCTTTTTGAATTCGACAAAAAGAGGGAGAAATGGAACATAACTCATTAATAATTTGAAATCTTTCATTTTTTTTAAAATGTGTTTTATATGTTTGTCACATCAAAAAAGGAAGATGTTAATACAAATATCCTAAAACGTTATTTATATTTTTTGACCTCTCAACGTTTTGATAATAACAAAATGTAAAAACGTTTACAATAAAAATAAACGTTTACAAATTATTAAATGTAAAATTTCATTTCTAAGATTAGTGATCACTTAAGGTATGGACAAACAAAATAATTAAGCATGATTAGTGATCAAGAAAATATTTTCTCTTAATATTCACTTTTAATATCTATAAAAAGTATTTTCTCAAAAATACTTTTACAAAATATTTTCTAATTAAAATAAAAAGTTTTATTAAAAACTTAAAATTTAAAATTTCAAATTTTCCCCCCAAAACAAAAGCTTCTACACCAGATACAACCTTCCCCACAAAAAAAACAAAAAAAGCGAGCGAGTCCTAGGCGCGCCCCCCCTTATATATAAGGGTGACCCGCCGTGACCGCCCCCAGAAAGCCGTTGATTCCTGCCTATAAAATACTGCTCCATCCAAGCAGAAAAATATTCCTCATTTGCATCGAAATTTTTCAGTTCTATTCTTTCTCCTCTAATCCTTCTTCTGTTACTAAAACTCTTGATCACTAACAAACCTTAGATCTTTGTTTTCAAGTGATCTAATCTCTTCTTCTCAACTTTTCCTCTTATTCAAGTGTAAAGAGAAGAACACTCGTATACGTCCAAGAAACGAAGTAATAATTAGTGGATTCTAACTCCTTTCTTCCTAGAGTACCAAAACACTATGTATTTTCTTGTTATTTGTGTGATTGGGAAATTGTGTAGATCCGATATTGTAAGATCTTTGAGAGTGTGTATATCTTGTGAATGTGGTAGATTGTTCTAGCTGAAAGATAAAGACTCGAAATTTAGCTTAGTTCGGAAAATAACGTAAGCGACGTGAAAACGATTATCTCCGCCTAATGGGAGCTTGTTGACATAGAAGAAATCTCGAGTCGGATACTCGGGGAGTAGAGTAGGGCGAAGAGGTGCTCGTACCGAACCACAAAAAATCATGTGTCTTGTTTTGGTTTGTTATCTATTCCTATCTCTTATACATTATTATTGATGGTTATCTTGTTTTAGTTTAGATAGTTATTGTTTGTTCATATTATGATTTGATTGAACATATAACTCGGATATATAGATTTTTGAAAGTAAACTTTTAAAACGTATAAACTATTCACCCCCCCCCCCCAACCGTTTAGTTTCCACAGTATCCATAAGGATTTTTCCGTTTACGCAATGTATTTGAACTATATACAAGTACACAACCAACACTGACGAAATAGAAAGATGAAAACACTCAAGAACACTCAACTAATATTTGTGGTAACATGTAACTAATTCGCTTAATTGCTCAGTCGTGACAAGTATGCTGTCATAGGCTTGGCAAAGATACATATTTCTACCACTAGAGCTAAGGAGTAACAAGTTTATAAAGGTAAAATAGGTTTTTATTATAAGGCTTAAGGTTGACATCTTCATCTTTCACCAAATACCACACCAACAAGCAGACTGAAGCTCACATACATGACCGAAACGCTGTGAATAAGACATGTGTGTTTTCGATCACATCCTCACACGAAGTTTAACCAAGGTTTAGGACGAAGAATGATATAGGGTTAGAGGATCTCTAACTAACACCAATAGTAATAAATCAACAAGGCAGCTAAGACATGCATACATTGCCGTAACGACGGAATAGACATGCATGCTCGATCACATCCTCATTCGCGTAAAACCCATGATTAGTTATTAGGAAAGGGAAATAAATTGTTATTAAACAAAAATTACGAAACAAATAGACTAGGTCCAAGATATAAGTTGCTAGACACTTTTTTCCCGATCGTTACCATGATAAAGACACAACTATATACAAACGTCTTGATCATAGATAAAAAACAACAACCTAAGTTGGCGTTCCCGTAACGGTCAACTTCCCAATCATCCCATACTTTACATACTTTTACAAGACAAGTGGCGATATCTACCACTTTATACAATACTCTACATCGTTGACTTATAAGACGTATCAACGAATAATCGATCCTTCATATAATTCCTTCGGTCTAAGCTTTTGCGAAACGATTATCTTCAAACTTTCCTCCTCTTTTTTGTTGTGATTTTCTAATTTTTTTAACTATACTATACTACGAAACTCGGTGTAATTTCACCATCTTCACGATCATAATAACTCCGGATAATTCCTTCGGTAATTCTTCATTCTTCGGACGTACCAATAATTGCGTTGGTAGTAAAAATACATGAGTTTTGACTACTTTATACATTCCCATTTGCAATGTGCAAATTTCTTCCCAACCGTACCAAAGATAAAAAATTAACACAAGACTCGGGAAATACATACTTTACACTTTAAGCAACTAGCAACTGATAAATGGACATAATCTAACAGGGTAGGCTAAGGTGTAACGAAACAGATAGTTGGTGTAATTCCTAAAGGATTGGCTCTTTGATTTTTCTAGGGGTATCTTACTCTTAAGATGAGAGTAAACAAAAGTGTTTATACGAGGATTTAACTAACCAGTGTAGTTAGTTAATAAAACAACATATAAAGGCTTTTTGGGTGTAATCCTATAAATTTACCAATTTAAACAAGTTACTCCATCTAAATCCATAGTACTCATTATTGTGGTCTCGAATAGATATACCAAGCCAAGTTCTAAAGTCTACAACATCACTGGCACACTCATATTTTGTGGAATTTGGGTAAACATTTAGAAACGGATAAGGTTAAATCCTCACAATATCTAACAAGGGTTATTGTGTGCAGGTTATGTATCAAGTAATTTCACAAAAGTATGCTTGAAAAAAAAAATTGAGCATAATTTAAGCATTTTAGTGTGAAAAATAGGACAAGTATCATTCTAATTCCCATCCCCCCACTTGAATTATACAACGTCCTCTTGGTATAAGATAAAACATAGAAATCGGGAATTAAAAGAATTAGAATGAGAAACTCCCCTGATATTTTGCTCGGTAGATTCTCCAAGTTGAGTTTATGAGCAAGGATGTGTGTTGTAAACGCGTCTGGATACCAGCATGACTACAATCACACATAGGATTCTAGATGATTGATACTTCACCAACTTCGTCGATTTCTTTGTAGCAAGGTCTTGTGCAAAATATAGGAAAAACATACAAAATCCTATCTCGGGTATCTATGGTTAATTTAAACTAAACTAAACTGTACAAGAGACCAATACGCCGTATCCATAAACTGGAATATGCCGTATTGATAGACCTATAAAAAGTATCTAAATACGGGTCAATCAGTTGAATACGTCGTATCATGTGCATGAATACGCCGTATTGACAGAACTGACAATAATGTTTTTAAAGTGCATAAAAAGTAAAGACTGATAACATCCAGACAATCAATACGCCATATGGTTTGGAGCGGATACGCCGTATTGATGTCTAGGAAGACAGACTCGATAAAAAAATTAAATAACATTCCGGGTTGTCTCCCGGGAAGCACTTTGGTTTACAGAAAAGTCTTTAAGTTAGACGTGTCTTCAGCTTCTTTTCACCATTCCATCTCATGCACGCTGATGTGCCCGCGTGTGAGATATTCTTCTGTCTTCGCATCTCGTATGTAGTCGAGTCCCAAGTTCAAAACTCCTTTGTAGAACCCTTTAAGCTTTTGGTATGCATGCGAGATTCCATTCATCTCATCTTTCACACTTAGCTTCAATAATGGTGGGATTTTGTTGCATTGTTCATTAGTGAGGTGTTTAAACCTCGGATGTGATCGCACCATTTGGTAAGTTGCTTCCTCATCACCATTGTAAATGGTAATTATTCCATCGAACCGTCTAGCATTAATTCCAACTTCATTTAAAAACGGTTCACCAAAAATAACATCGCCCATCTCTTCATCACGATAATCATCCATATCCTCCAAAACTGCAAAGTCAGTAGTTACAAAAAAAGTTCCAATGAAGATAGGTACGTTCATTAAGGCTCCAACTACATTATTTCCCTTGTACTCTATCTTATCTTTCATTATAGAGATGTGAAACTTTCTAGACATTACGTTTACGTACAAGAGAGGAAAAAAATTAGCGTGTACGGATTCGAAACCTATCATGCATGAAAACTTTAGGTTGTAGGCATAATCCATATGAATCTTCTTATCGTGGTCACGATCACTAGGATATCCAAAGATTTCATTAATCATTCTAGCATCATTCCTAGCTCTAAATTCCTTAATTACCTCACCTTTCTCAATGGTGGGCATTAAATCATTGACTTGATCTCCTCTAAGCTCGATTGGTACATTAAGATTGTTTAATTCAATGTAATCTCCCAAAATAGGGTCTAATGATCTATTTAACACCAAAGTTTCTCCCATCAACCTAGCTTCTAGATCAAGCTCTATTCTTTCTCTTAAGCTTAACATATATACCCTCTTAATTAAACTTCTAGCAGGTTTAACACTTTTGAAAATTATCCTTTCTTCCCCAACTCTTAAAGTAATCTTTCTTTTGTAAACATCAATCTTAGCTCGGGCGGTAGACAAAAATGGTCTTCTGAGGATCAAGGGCACTTTGATATCCTCGGGCATATCTAGAATTATAAAGTCTACTGGGAAAGTAAATTTACCAATTCTGTTAGGAAATAGATTGTAAAAGACTTAATACTGGTAGTATAACAGTTAAGTCTGGTAGTAATAGTTAGTTCTGGTAGT